>SSNS01000073.1:527934-751966 GCA_006937985.1 Aphyosemion australe
TTATTAAGAGCTTTATATGTGAGAAGGAGGATCTTAAAATCTATTCTGAATTTAACAGGCAGCCAATGTAGGGAAGCTAAAACAGGAGAGATGTGGTCTCTCTTTTTAATTCTCATCAGAACTCTAGCTGCAGCATTTTGGACCAGCTGAAGACTTTTGACTACATTCTGTGGACCTCCTGATAGTAATGAATTACTGCAGTAATCCAACCTTGAGGTAATGAATGCATGAACCAGTTTTTCAGCATCACTCCTGGAAAGGATGCTTCTAATCTTAGCAATATTCCGAAGGTGGAAAAAGGAAATCCTACAAACCTGTTTAACGTGGGATTTGAATGTGGCTCATTCCTTGTTACCCGTAGCTAAATAAAGAAGAAATGCGTTCTGAATACAGCATTGACACATTTGGCTGCAGAAATAACATGCAGGCATAGAAGGAAATGCTCAAAAGATACTGCAGGAGAAGGGAGAAGGGAAGGGCAGGGCAGGTGCGAGGATAGGAGAGCTGGGGCTTTAGGAGTTTCCTGGAGAGAGACATGGATGCCCCTGTTCTAATGGCGTGTCAGAGGTTATGCCATCATCATGGAACGACACACCAAAAAAAGTCTGAGTTGTCTGGAGTATTGCATCATCACCACTAGCCTTAAAACCCTCTAATGGCTGGAGTTTTTGACATAAACTCCATTAATTGTTCTGTGATGTGAATTCTTGCACCCAGGATTCGTTTTTAATAGATTGTTTAATAAATAAGGACCATGTGTGTGATTGTTGATCAGATCGTCCTGTTCCAGGTGAAGCAAACAGACCCAAACTACGGTGTAACCGCCACCATATTTCACAGACGTCTCATTAACAGAGTTTTTTTTTTCAATCTCTTCAGAAAACGTGTTTCGAGCAGCCTTTTAGCTTTTTCAAACCCCTTTTAGCAGCAATTTTTACTATTGCAGCCATGTCACCCATATTAGTTCTCCTGATGCTGCATTTAAACACACATTAGAGAAGACCCTGGCGTGTTGGGACCCTCACACGCTAGCTTATGGAGTGACATTGACATGTTCTTGTTTAAAAGCAGCAGAGATATTGGGTAAGTGAGTAACGTTCAGCTCTGCTTTTATCAAGAGGTTGAATCTGAACAGAAACAGTGAACCCCTCTCACGTGAACCTGACACATCTCCTTCTCTCTTGTTTTGTCGGTCAGTGTGCGAAGAAAAGAGAAGTAGGAGTGACTTGTTTTCCGTCGCATCAGCAGTGTCACATAGACACAACTCTTGCTTCATAATATCAGATGGCACGACAACTTCATCACAAAATAAAAGCACGAACTGAGCTGAGCTTATTTATTCATCTGTAATTGTAATAAACTACCAGATAAAAGTCCTAAAAACTATTTATTATTGTTCCTACATAGGAAGAGTAGAATGATTCAAGTCGCTGCAGTGATGAAGAAACGTTGATCCTGTTTCTGTGAACAATGTGGTGATTTTTCCACACATTCAGGGTGTCGCCGACGGCTTTTGTGACAAAGAGCTGGTTGCAAATCTGCTGCATTTGTCAGATACGTTTCAAGTGAGTCGGCTCGTCTGACGTCGACTCTGCAAGGACATCAACTGCCACCGTTGTGGTGCAAAAGCACAATATATCATTTTCACTCGTGTGCTGCATCCCAGGCATGTTCCAAAGGGGCTTCATGCCAAAACCACAAATCTCTGCTCCGTTTGCTCCAGAGATCAACTTGCCAGAAAGTAGTCTGGAAACACAGGATTTGCACCCTCATGCGTTAATGCAGCAGCAAATTCTCCAAACTGTTTACGATGAGGTGGCGCGTGCTGATAAGAGATGCTGCTCTACCCTTTTTTCTGCTTGCATGTACGTTTCTTTCAGCTCACGCTGCGGTATTTCAGGTACATCTAAATATATGTGGTGTATTGTAAACAAGGCCGTGTTCACACCACACTCTGTTTGTATATTCTCCTATTCAGATACTTTAAATGTAATCTTTTAGCTGTGAATGTCCCGATGTGAAGAGCAAGTTTGAAGGAGGATCTCAGGCAAGGTCCTGATCTCAGCATCTGCTCATGCTGTGGTGCTTTTGTTGATTCTAACTGATGCAGCTATCATTAGCTATCATTAGATGCCAGTTTAAACCAAAAATAATCTAGTATCTGTTGCGGGCAGATGGGGAATTTTTGCCAGCATCTTTAGTGGAACGGTTCCTGAAACTGCTACCAGATTCATCAGAGATAGGGGTTTGTTGTGTCTGTGGAAAAAGGCAGATAAACATCCATGATATTGCAGTGGAAATAAGGCGCCATATTTCTGAAGTATCGTGCTGCCAGAGCCTGGCTTCTTCTAAGAATGTTGTCTTTTTCTAAACTGCACAGCAAATCTTACAAATGATTTTACTGCTTTTTTTCCCTCAAATTTAGTCTTTCGTATGATTTTTAGTTTAGATGACCTCTAACGTTTTTAATTTCTTATTTATGTCTTCTGTTCTGCATGTTAGTTTATATTTTTTGCATCAGATTTGATTGGATTTTTCATCATTTATTTATTTGTTGAGCACCTTTTACACCACCAGTCAAGGTGGCCCAAGGTGCTGTACACTAAAACCAGAGAAATAAGTTAAAACAAAAAAACATAAAGTAAAAGAATTACAACAAAAGGACGATATTTTACAAAATGATCAAAAGTCAGTTAAAACAAGAAGGGTAAAAAAAGCGCAGAAACAAAGGCCCGACTAACCACAGGACAAAAAGCAAAACTGAAGAAACGGCTTAGATTTAAAGCCATATTATGCAACTTTTTCATATTTTTAAATCATGTCCTTGAGAGACAGTTTGTGCTAAAACGACCCTTTACAGGGTTAATGAAATGTCACTCAGACCCCCACCACCCTCTGTGGCCAGAATATCGCACTTGCAACTTCAGAGTGGCGGTCTGCCACCTGTGGAAAAAATTCAGCTTGCACGCCTGGTGCTGCAGTCTGCTTCCAGCATGTTTCCTGCATGTTTTAGATCATGAACACAGCTGATGTGTTTGGTTTAGTGATGAACCGCTCCTGTAGACACTAATGAAGGCTGAGGAGACATTTCAGCTGTTAGATTAAGGTGTTAAAAAGACGAACGCACAGCAAGGAGAGAAGTTTCACTTTTGGTTTGACCACATATAATTAATAACAGACACTAGGGGGTGCTAAAAGCAAGCAAAACTGCCAAGAGTGCCTTTAAAACTGCACTGAAGTAGACCGCCTAATGTCGAGTGGTAGTTGGGTCTCCAGACATATATACGTAGATGCTTCGTGGACTGGCGCTGCCTATTGGAGCTGCCGTAGTGGCCGTCCGCCACCTTGCATGGGTCTCTATTTGCCCCCATTGCATTAATTTCTACTGAGGACGGTGCTTACCCAGCTAAAAAACACATTTTATCAAGCTTTCTCACAAAATCAGACACATGGTATGGCATGATAATTAAAATGTAAACATAATTAAACAAAATCAATTCAAATATAAAATCCCATCAGGTAGGCTAGAAAAGTCAATAGTAATCCCACGTGATCTGTTTTCAATAGTAGACCGGTTGTTGCAACTGTAGGCTGCACAAAAACGGGCATAGTTGCTCCCTCTGGATTAACTTTGGAGAATGAGGAGACCCATCCAACATGGCGGCGACGTTTTTACGCTCTCCAACGTCCAATGGGGCGTCTATGTATTCATGTCTACGTTTGGTTCCATCGTCTAGGTGCAAACTAAGGAGTTTGTTTTTCCTCCTTGTGTGCAAAAGTTCTCAAACTAAGTCTCATTCCTTTTTGACAACATATTTCTTATTCTGGCAGCTTGATTTTATTTCCTGTTGCTTGGAAATATGTCTCGATGTTCCTTCTGTGTTTACAGACGTTTCTGAACTGACCTAACGTCAACACCATCCAAAATCAGTAGCTTCTTTTTAGATGTTAGCCTTTTGTTTTAAAAGCCAGAGTGATGGAGCGTTCTAGATTAGCTTTTAAAATGTTGGGGTTAAGTCACTTCACTGCTTACAGTAAAAAGATTGATTTAAAGAAACCTCAGTAGGAGTGGATTACCCAAAGAAACGGCTAAATGTCAAACTTTGGTTTGTTTCCTTTGGCTCATTCAGAGCGGAACGTGACCACAGTCATTTCTGACACACACACAAACGCTCATGTTAAGGATTCTTTGGATATTAAGGTGTCATATGATTTTGAAAAATAGTTTAAGATTACTGTATGTCAGTATAAATATAGAGTTTGGATTTTTAGAATTTATTATGTTTGTTTTGAACTCAGTTTCTGACTGTGGGAAAAGGAAGAAGAACTTTTAATCTATTCAGTAAATCGGTAAATGTTCTATTTCTGTTTGTTTATGCTCGATGTCTTTTATCCACACCAGGAATCCCAAGCAGCTCAGAGGCAAATCCTCATGGAGTTTCTGAAGGAAGCCAGGAGAAACAAGAGAGAGGTGCTGCTGTTGCTCGTTTATATTGTGGAGGCAGTCATAAAAATATGAAAAATGTTGAAGCTTTTTGTTTCTTTTAAACAGCAACTAGACCAACTACAGAAAGAGCTCAACTTCCTTGAAGAAGACATTAAACGTGTTGAAGTAAGTAAACAGAAATATTAACACAAACTCTGAATCTTTGTGAGGAAAATGGAGAGCCACGATTCATACCAGAGCCCTCATTTATCAATCGTACTTACCAAGATCTGTGCCTTTCATGCGTTGGAATGACTTTATGCATTGATTGGCTTTTACCATCTTGTACTTGTGCATAGAAATATTCTTAAATATCAGAGCAGCTCTGACCAATGCGTACAAACAGCATCTAGTGGTAGAACGTGGGAACAGCAGTCCTGTAAGTCTCAGTCATCCGCGAGTGTTCCTCATCTAGAAAATATATTTACCCAGTAAGTAATTATGTCTGTGGAGAAACAGCTTTATCACATGACCGGTGTTAGAACCTATAAAAGACACCTTACTGAAAAAGATCCTTCTGGAGCGATGCTGTGATTTGGAACCCTTAATGGAGCGACAGACAAACCGTACGAATCCGAATCCAGTCCATATTCAATTATTGACAGCTACGAGAACCCCCCAGAACCTCCTCTGCTCCACAAACACACGCGTTGTCAAGGTAACCACACTGAATGACAGCTCAGAAGAGGCTGCACTCTCAGACAACAAAACTAACTCCAAACAGAATGTGCATACAACTCCTCAGAGGACAACCCATTACTTTATGGTTTATCATAATCGGTTTTATGTCGGAACCATTTTTTTCTTATTTCTGACAGGGACATCTCCTCCCAGCCGCATTTACAACCTCTGCAACTTGTATGTTTTAAATTTGGGAAGAAAGCAGGAAGGGCCGTGGTTGATTAACTTTTTTCTTCCTTTTCCAGGAGATGAGTGGGCTGTACTCTCCAATAATGGAGTTGGAGTGTACAGTGCCCAATGTTGAGGCTCCCTCTCCAGCACCCAGGTACTGCTGAGCTCTGCGCTTTGATCACGTCTGTACTGAAAACGGAATCATCACACAACAGACCTTTTTAAAGGCCAACTTCACTGAGAAACAGTTTTTGAAAAAGGATCAGTCACTCTGAGTTTAACATGAAAATAGTCTTCTACCTGTTTCCTGCATTAGCTGCTGATAGAAAATAGACGGGGAAATGCTCGAATTAGAAAAGCCTGACATTCATATTGTTAAATTAGCATTCATGGACTCACCCATCTTGGCTCCTGACGGGGAAGGCTGTTGTTGGTTTAGCGTCCAGGAGAGAGCAGATCGCGTTTCAGCTAGTAGAAGCTAACTGTTAGCATTAGCAACTTCACAACACGGCTGAACTCCTTCAGGCTTGTGTTATTTGTGGAGATAAAACAACATTGCAGAGTAAACGGAGTCAGTGGTAGAGTCGTGTTGCTGTTAGCCAATCAGAGGAGAGATGTTTGAATATCAGGAAATAAGACTCCAAATCCTGGCATCTAGCACACTTCTAGTTCCTGAAACAGTCATACTACCAGGGCTTTTTTTTTAACCTCAGAGATCGACTCACAAGGCGTTCGTTTATACTAGAGACCCCTGCAAATGTATTGAAAAAAGAGTGAACTTGGTCTTTAAAATAAAAAACTGCTTTTATTGTTCTAAAGCAGTGACTGAGCTGAAATCCAGATCCCACATCTACAGTTATTAATACTTTAAAGGATTATTTTTTCACTACCACAGCTTTATTGTATGTTTGTTTCCTTTTTCTGTCGCTGCAGCAGCATCATCGAGACACCTGAATACAACCCGCCTCCTGGATTTGGTGCACCAACCCCGGTACGTCACAGACACTCATGTTAACTAACATGTTATTCCTACTTTTTTATGATCTTTCTAGATGGTTTTTCTTCTTCTGACAAGTTGGATGTCATAACGAGTTTAGCCCTGACATAGTTGGTCCTTTTTGCAGGGAAAGAGACAGACCTGGTACAACAGCACTCTGGCATCAAGACGAAAGAGGCTGACGGCTCATTTTGAGGATCTGGAGCAGTGCTACTTCTCCAATAAGATGTCACGAATCACAGGTATCGGTTATCGGTTATGGGTTCTTCTGTTCCGGTGTTCTGTATCACTGCAGACACGAGGAAGACTTCATTTCTACAAACTGGATATTATTTGCATCTACATTAGCTTCACATCTAATGTTTCTGATTGACGTTTGTTAAGCTCTTAGCTGCGGTGTGTGTGGTTTTCAGATGAAGGCAGGAACCTGAACCAGCTGGATGATTTTATGGAGTGTTTATCTAAATTCACCCGCTACAACACTGTGCGGCCGCTGGCCACCCTCTCCTACGCCAGTGACCTCTATAATGGCTCCAGTATCGTCTCTAGGTATGAAAAAGACTCTGAAAAATTCAGAAAAGGTTTAGTTTTTATTTAGTAAGATGCTATTATAGTAGCATTATCATAATTTAGAGTAAGTCTTAAGTGTAATCACCTATGCTCACTGCATTCTTTGTTTCAGTATTGAATTTGACCGCGACTGTGACTACTTTGCCATCGCTGGTGTGACCAAGAAGATCAAGGTGTTTGAGTATGGAACGGTGATCCAGGATGCAGTAGACATCCACTACCCTGTCAATGAAATGACTTGCAATTCCAAAATCAGGTGAAAAGAAATGAATTCCTCATTTAAAATGCACCAGAGGTACCCTCGATATTACACGATGATGGCTAATCTTATAAAATAGTTCTAAAATAGAACTGTTAATAATCAAACTGAGTTTTAGCTTTTAATCAGAACAGTAGCCTACACTTTTAGGCAGTGATTCATCTTAAATTGAAGATCTGCTGAGTTTCGATATAAAAGTGATGCCTCTTCATCTTCCGTTGCAGCTGTATCAGCTGGAGCAGTTATCACAAGAACCTTCTGGCCAGCAGCGACTATGAAGGGACCGTCATTCTGTGGGATGGATTCAGTGGGCAGCGGTCCAAAGTGTACCAGGTGTGACTCATGCACAGCTTTTTACGTGATTCCAGGTTTATTTCTGCTCATTATTAGAACTATGAAAATGTTTGCCTTGACGGGTTTCTAAAGTTTAGCTTCCATCTTTTTAGGAACATGAAAAAAGATGTTGGAGTGTTGACTTCAACCTGATGGACCCCAAGCTCTTAGCCTCAGGTTCTGATGATGCTAAAGGTAATAGAGGATTTTATATCATTTATCTGGGATTCTTGTCTGCTAAGGTGGCCACCAAAGTTAAAAATGAAAATGAGATTTGCACATATGCCATTATTTTAGCATATTTATGAAAATTCTGGTTGAAGATCAGCTACAATAAACACAGCATTTAGGTGCAGAAGTAGAGAAAAACTAGGGATGTTCCGATCTGAGTTTGAGTTATTTGATTTTGAGTATCTGCTGATACAGAGTCCTGATCCGATACTTCAGCAAGGCATTAAGATAAGAAGAAAAAAGGAAAACGCATTCCAAATTCTCCTTTAAAGGGACACTTTGCTAGCGTAGAGAACTAGACCAATTTCTTGCTTTGCAGAGTTTGGTCTAGGCACACTTCATAGGAACCCTCGCAGCCTGTGGCTATCCAATCACAGCTCACTATAGTTTTGGTTGGGCCAATCACAGCGCTCTATATTTTGGGCCAATCACAGAGCGGGAGTAGCCGATGACATCAGCGCTGCGGCCGCGAACCCAAGCAACATGGCGGCGGCGCAGGAAACACGTTCGTTTGAAACGGCTTTGTCATCAACATTGGATTATTTAGACTCCAACGTGCGTAAGTCTGTCTGATATACTTAGCGGCTTCTTATTTTTATTAAACAAAGTAGTGCAATGTCCCAGTACACCTGATATTCACATGTTTTTCCTACAAAAACGACAGAAATCATTGATGTTAGACGCCATTAAAGCCTCCCGCTTTTCCGTCGCTGTGATTACGTCACGTTGTTCGTTACTCTGATTGGTCCTAGCGCTATCCAATTGCGTGCTGACATTTTGAAAGACAACCGTAGATCCCACCTCACGACTGAGAGCCATCAATGGTTCGTGGCCAGACTATATATTCACATATATAGGATGGCTTGCCAGGCTAACACTTTGCAACTTTTTCAAATTTTTAAATTATTTTCTTGAGCCAGTTTGTGCTAAAATGACCCTTTACAGGGTGAATGAAAGGCCACCCAGCCCCTATCGCCCCCTGTGGCCAGAATATTACACTTTAAACTTCACAGTTGCCGGTCTGGCCTGTTGGGACAGTCTTCTTCCAGCATGTTTCCAGCATGTTTTAGATCATGAACACAGCTGATTTGTTTGATTTAATGATGAACCGCTCCTGTAGACACTAATGAAGGCTGAGGAGACATTTCAGCAGTTAGATTAAGGTGTTAAAAGACGAACACACAGGAAGGGGAGACAAGTTTTACTTTCGGTTTCGCCAACGAACACTAGGGGGTGCTAAAAGCAAGCCAAAACTGACTAGTGTCCCTTTAAGTCTTCTATCTTTGAATTCAATTGAATTTAATTGAAATCGTTTATTTTAAGTTTTAGAAAAAAATGCAGTAATATCAGCCATAAAATAAAAATAAAAAAACAACAAAAAAAAACAGTAAAGACATTTTTTATTAACAACTTCATACTAGTTTCATGTTTTATTTTTGTATTTCTTTGTTTCTGTATTTGTCATTTTCTTAGTTTATCATCACTTGTTTAGAAAGTTTGGGAGTAAAAAAACGCATTGATATTATGAACAGGGGCGTAACCATCATCTCAAAAGTGAGGGGGACAAATTTTTCAGAGATCTACTGAGTTGTTTATCATCCTCTCGCATTCAAGCTTACCCTTTCTTAGTAGATAACAAACATTTCATCACTGGCTTAGTTATTAGCGAAGAGGTTCAAAAACAGTTAGTAATTATGATTATTACTATTATTTAATTTTAATAGTTACAGAGGACCACCTGCTTGGTGTGAACAATTGACAGTTTAAATAGTAGTGGGCAATTTTTTCAAAAAAATAAAAATAAAAAATGATTTTTTTAATACTCAACATTAACAGCCACAACCAGTGAACCAACTTTTGTTCTTTAAACTGTAAATAAAAAAAAAATGTAAATTTTAGCTGACAAACTCAGGTTCAGTTGAAAAAATTATCCATGAAGATTAAAAAAAAAGAAATCCAGAAATTAACCTCAAATCTATTTATGCCATTTTTCTCAGTTGAAATTATCTTTCAACTATAGGCCCTTCCTCACACTGTGTGGTCAAAAGATAAATAATTGGAAAATGCGGAAGGCAAAGTGTTAAAATATGACTAGGATGAGTATCAGTGACAGTGGAAATGAACTTTTAAGTCCCTTTATGCCGTTCTTTTTCAGCCACTTAGGCTAGTCTACTCTGGTTTTACCTGCAGACCCTCCCTGATTCTCCTGGTTATTGTGACAATATCTTTTCTTTCAAACGTGGAAATTCACAGTGAGCACAAGTTCACAGTGCACAGAAATAAAATAGAATTGGGTTTATTCCCAGCAATAACTAAATAGCAAAGGATGTAACAGGTAGAAACAACATTGTTAACTAGCATGTATGGGCGGCTGCTTTACAGTTGCTTGGGGAGTGGTTGGGGTTGTTGCAGAGACTATGGGACAACATGAAATTCCAATTCAATGAAATTAAGTAACAAAAATTAGTAGCAAAAAGAAAAACTTCTATTCTGCCTTTCAGCTCTAACATCACTGTTAAATATACATGAAATTATTACTATGATCATCATATATTTCATGTCTGTTTGAATTCAACTTGAACAGCAAAAGCTTCCAGACGATTTCACAGTTCCTCTACGTTCCCACAGGCTCAGGCTCTGTGGACCTTCTACTGTGGCTCTGAATAACTTTAGCTAAAAGGATTTTAAACCATTAACTCCTTTTAAAAAATGTAAATAAAATACAATGAAACACACAGGTTTAAGCAGCTTTTCAGATTTTTCATTGAATAATTGATCAGAATTTCCACAACAAAGTACCAGTGATATTTTAGATCCTTTTGTTTATTTTAAATTAATTTTCCACTACTATCAACGTCCCATTTAAAATAACCATACTCTTTTGCAAATTTTCTTCTTCATAATTTAGAAACAAAATGATATTTATTCTAAAATGTCAACAAATCTCTAATATTAAATTTTTAGGGATGAGGAAAAAAAACATCACTGACTTTAATCTCTGAAAAAAGTCAGATCTAATCTTAGAATTCTGACTTTTTCCTCAAAGTTTTGAGACTAAGTCATCAAATTAAATCCTCTCAGCATCTCTGTGATGTTAGCTTGAGACAACACAACCCCAGCACCTCATCTGTGTTATCATCTTTGGGTTTTAGCAAGAACCTGAACAATTACTGGGACACCTGCTTTTGACCAACATGTTTATGTGACTCTCAGACTTTCTGCACCGTTTCATATCAGACTCGTCCCCCTGACACGGAGAAATGATCCTGAGAAACATCACAAAGACTCTGTCAGAGCGTCTCTGAACAGCCACAAGTTTATTCTAACAGCATGTTCTCCACCACGCTCGCTCATCTCACCTGTCGTGCTCACTGACGTTTCTTTTTGTTCGGGTGGTTCCTGAGTGCACCTGCGTTAAGCCCCGCCTCCTGTTTTGACAGCCACGTCGTTCTCCACAGTTTATGCAAGATTTAAACTCGAAACGGGAAACTGTCAGTAATGCGGGACAGAGTCTCAATCTGTTCACTCAGCAGCACCTGTCAGAGATCCACTGGATGCTCGCGTTAGCCTAAGGTGCGTTTAAAGACGGCTCGGAAAAATAAGTTTCCGCACATTAATGGATTAAACGGCTGAAAAAAAGTGCGGGGCACAGTGGGCACTGTCACAGGAAGTGCGGGGGACATGTCCCACGCGTACCCCGCGTCAATTACGCCCATGATTATGAATATATTTAAAAGTAGCCTTGTCACTCATATTTCAAATTGTTTATGTCCTCAATTTGGCGGCTGTATTGAGTGATGCGCGTCGAGGCAGGTACACAGCACCACGGTCAGCAGGCTCACTTTTCTCTGCACAACATGTGTAACCACCGCGAACGGCTCATGTGCTGCAGGTGACTGAGAAACCCTGATATTTTGCTGTTCGTCTGCAATTTCTCTGTTTATTAGCCTCTCTTTCAGTGTCGACTGGCTCAGTGTTTTTGTCCGAGTTGCTGCAGTGAGCTGGTTGTATTAGTTTTGAGCTAGGACTAATGGAGATAGGTGATTTGCTTTTTCATCATGTTGAATGTCCAATATGCACACAACACCAGTGGCTGTTGCACTCCCTTTGCTGTCCGGTTTTAAATTACCAAATAACTGCAGACATTTTCACCAGCCAGTTTGAAAATTTCTATCTCAGCATGAATTTAAAAAGTCATGCTTTTTGTTTTATAAAGTTAAATCTGATCTTTTCCACCCAATTCCGATCCTTTGAAAATTACGTGATTGGTTCGGAGCATCCTTAAGAAAAACTTAAAAAAACATCAACAAATGTATTCATTTAGCATGGGGTAATCTGCAGATTAATTTTTGCTGTTGAAATAATGTAGTTGAATTTTTACGTTGAAAATCTGCAGATGAGTTTTTACAGATGAAATTTTCACTGGTATATTTTGAGTAAAAAAAATTCAAATACATAATTTCACAGAATAAAATTTCAGTGTCAAAAATTCAATGTCTAAAAAAGGCATATTCTGGTGAGACTGTTAAACTTCCATAGTTTACACTGTATTTTATCCAAAGTGTTTATGTTGTTTACCTTTTTTTTTTTTAGTTAAACTGTGGTCAACCAATCTTGACAACTCTGTGGCTAGCATCGAGGCTAAAGCTAACGTGTGCTGTGTTAAATTCAGCCCAACCTCCAGATACCACCTGGCCTTCGGCTGTGCGGGTAAGATGGAGGACTGGTTTTGTTCAAACAGTCCGAACTGATTCAAACAAAAGTTTCATCTCTTGAATAATGTGTTTGTGCTATGTTGGCAAAGTTTAAACTTGTTTTTCTCTCATTTTGATGTATTATTATCGTGGTACTCACCTCCCACCACTGTTATTTCCTCTTGAAGATACTAAGTTTCTTCTGCGGTTATGCTGACTCTGGTGGTCCAGACAAACTTCTGAAAACTCTGTTTATTAGAACCCCAAAGGAGAATAAGAATTGTAATAAATATTCAGTTATGCAAAGGAAAGTATTTCCCATCACTTACAGTGGATAACGGCTCAAAACAAGCAGAGCAGAACTCTGTCGCTGTGAGTTGTCCAGGCTCATTGACACTTCAGCCTCCTCTTGACCCTGGAGTGATCGCTGAAAGAAAGAAAAAAACATCAGTTTAAAAACAGTTTTGAAAGAAGAAACATTTGAAAACGCTAATTTCAGCACAACACAACAAAGACTTTACTATTTTACATGCATAAAACATAAAAGCCCCAGTTTCTTTATCTTGAACTCATGATTCTCATCTGAACACGTTTGTTTTTCTCCTGCTTCTAGATCACTGCGTCCACTACTATGATCTTCGCAACACTAAGCAGCCGATCATGGTGTTCAAAGGCCACAGGAAGGCCGTGTCCTACGCCAAGTTTGTAAACGGGGAGGAGATTGTTTCTGCGTGAGTCACTTAGGTTTACTTTCAGCTGTTTTTACCGGGTTTTATTTTGATTATAATATTGAACATCAGAAATCATTAATTGTAGTTTTAATGCAGGCAAATGTCCCTTTAGGGGTGGGAATTGAATGCTTTAATTATGATTAATTAGAAAAAAATAACACGTTAAAAAAAATTTAACGCATTTAACCCTTTAAGCCTGAGGGTCCCCCAATTGGGGGATGTTGAAGTTTAGCAGCAAAATCCATGCCCTTTTTATGTGCTCCAAACACAACTAACACTACAATCAAATGAGTGATCAGAAATCCCTCTTCATGTGTTTTTGCCTTCATTTCTGTCCCTAATGATGCTAAATCAAATCAAATTGCACACACATTCTATCAACCCATTATAATTATTATTATTTTAAAGACAATACCATTATCCAAATGTACTTAAAATAGTATTGTACTTTTAGGTCTGTCCTATTTTTGCCAGTGATATACATATATATATATATGTCTCCTGTTTTGAATTGAAAAACAATTTAAAAGCATTTTTTTTATAAATTAAAAGAGCTTGTGTTCACAATAATAATGTAAATGACTATCGTTTGATTCTCTGTCTCATTATTTTTAATTTTAAAAAATTACTTTCGGGGCAAATTTTCTTGAACGATTAAAATGCGATTAATCAAGATTAATTACAAAGCCTCTAATTAATAGATTACATTTTTTAATCAAGTCCCACCCCTAGTTCCTTTATTTATAAAATATACATTCCAGTCAGAGGGAGGGTCAAAACCAGCTGTTTTATATATTACACGTTTTCTGTTTAAATTTCCAAAGAATATTAAAATTGACAAAGCTGATTCTTTCTGCTGTTACATATTTCAGCTTACCTAATTGTTTACTGAATTATGTAATGATGTTGGCTAAAAGTTTAAAAAATACCCACTTTCAGATACTGATTTGGTTTTAATCGGCTAAAATCTTACAATGCAGAGAAGCCCAGATTATTATGAAACAATAAAAGTTTGACCTAGTTAGATCTTTCCCACTTGCAGAATGAAAGAACAGCAAGACCGTCGGCTAAATAGCACCTCATCAAATGCTGAGCAGTTCTAATTGATCCATCCTTTGTGATCAACAGGTCAACAGACAGTCAGCTGAAGTTGTGGAACGTCAACAAACCTCACTGCCTGCGCTCCTTCAAGGGTCACATTAATGAGAAGAACTTTGTTGGACTGGCATCCAACGGAGACTACGTTGCATGTGGTAATAGTTCACTCTTAAAAAGGAGAAAGAACAGAAGCCATCTTTATGGCACCTTTTTGTATTTTTGACTGAATTATTTATGTCTAACGTTAAAGATCTGCATTAAAACCAGGAAAATGTTTGTTTTTATGCTTTTAGGCAGTGAGAACAACTCCTTGTATCTGTACTACAAAGGACTTTCCAAGACGCTGTTAACGTTCAAGTTTGACACAGTGAAGAGTGTCCTGGACAAGGACAAGAAGGAAGATGACACCAATGAGTTTGTCAGTGCGGTGTGCTGGAGGGCCCTGCCTGATGGAGTGAGTTTGGGTTGTTGGTATTCGGACAGAAAAATGTTCACAGCATCATGAAATAGGGCTGGACAATAAAGGAAAAAAATCATATTGATAAAATAAAATTCATATTGCTCAATATCATTCATTATTGATAACTATAACAAATGTAGAACGTATCTTCAAGTTGGTTGTATTACCAGACTTGGTTTTATACTCTTACTAGACTTGTAAAAATCAAAATATTGCCATGCTGGTGAACTACTTTAACCTTTATTTGGGACCATTTCCTCCAGCTCTCCTTGCTGCTACATCTTGTTTAAAGCAGCAATCCGGAGTTTTCCCCTTTCAGGAATCATGTATGATTTTTCAGAAATCCGTAAAAGTGATTGTCTTATCATGTAGTGTGATTTAATATAAGTGATACGTCTTTTTTTTTTTTTTGCTAAGCCCTCCCCCTGCCCTGTAAAATCACATGCTTCGAATTTAAGGAAGCACCTCGGCTGATGCAGCGTTGATGAACTTTTCACGGACAATTAAGTCTTTAAAATATAAATATATGAAAACACAACATAACATGAGAATAATACTTGTAAAACAACGTGTTTTAACTCTGGTTGTCGGCTACAGAAGCACATTCATAAACAAGAAACGTGCAGTCGCCATCTTAAATTACAGAGTCGGCCAGACTATTGGTGTGATACGCTTGTCAGCCACTAGATGGTGCCATCAGATAAAAGAAATACTCTGGAGTGCTTATTTAAGTCATGTGGCGTCTGTTTAGGTTTGAGAGGGGTGAGCTTGGTGAAAGAGCGTCTGTGTTTTTGATTGGTTGGGAGAAAGTAACGACTCTAGTATTAAAGCAACATTCCGCAACTGTTACACCTTAAAATTATGCGTTTTTGTAAAGTTTTTGCGTCATACTATTATCTATAATGTTCATTTTCATACCTGTGATAGTGTTGGGGGGTCCCACGTCTGTTTACTGCAATATACAGTTTTTGAGCTTCGGGTAGCCGCAGGAAGTACTGACTGGGTGTCGTTTTATGGCAGCATATGGCAAGCCAAAGGGATAAAAAAAGCGCTCGTTCTAAACGCACGTTATCTCCACTAAAATGTGCGTCCTGAACACGCGTTTTGACTCCAAAGGGGGCAAAAACTCACGTGTTCTAAAAGCGAGCATTATGTCCGCCAAAACACGCGTCTTGGACATAATGCGAATTTAGAACGCACATTTTTTTTATCCCTTTGGCTTGCCTTAATTGTATAACGTAGACTCGCTGTAGCAGCGGCAGATTCACCAAAGAAAGCTAGAAATCCCTTATCAGAAGAATCTAGGAAAAGAAAAGGAGAACGTGATAGAGCAAGAGCAAAGACCAGAGTTAATATTGGGCCGTCTTTTCCTCGCTGGAGAGCTCTTTTAGAAAGAACAGCATGAACTACGGACTCTGACCTAGCCGTGCTGCTAATGGCTAGGTAAGTAATAAATGATTTCACCAGGGTTATTGTGTTTGGTGGGGCATAAAGTTGTTATACAGTCCTGATAAAACTATTTATTCAATGTGTGGAGGTGGAAAAGTTTGTTTTCGTTGTTTTGCCTGACATTAGGAATGTAAACATGCCTCTTATGCCCCGAGAGAGAGATTTGATTTTACGACAGTGACGTTACGCAGCAAGCCTCTAGAGGGAGACAGAGACCATATAACTGCAAAGTTGCGGAATGCTGCTTTAAGCGATCTGATAGGCTATAATGAAAAAAGAAAGGAAACTTTTTATTGACCCATTTTTTTTCCATCACACTACACGTCTATTGATCGATATATATATTGTTATTGCATTATTGTCCAGCCCTATCATGAAATTCAAAAAAATTGGGATTCTGCTTCAGGTAATGAACTGCTTTAAGTGTTTGTGTGTTAATTTCACTTTGTTTTTCAGGAGTCAAACGTTCTCATTGCTGCAAACAGTCAAGGAACAATCAAGGTTTGTGTTTATTCATGTTTACATAAAACATGTGGTGTAATAAAAATAAAGAGTTGTGATCTGATAAAACTAACACGGATTTCATGAGAAAATTCAGGTTGGAAGGAAAAATAGACACTGAAACGTCTAAAATTAGCTTGGTTAAATAAAGTAGAAAATGTTTTAAAGGTGTCCTAGAATGCAATTAATCAACAATCTAAAACAGAGCTTTGAGCCTCCAAAAAGCATAAGAAATTTTTTTTGGCTTTCATCTGTCCCAGGAGCCCTGATACAGGCCATTCTAAACCCCCTTACTCAGGCCTTCACTGAAAAGAGCTGTTTACCCCTCTCACTCGCCCAGGACATGCTGATTGGTTGGTTTCCCCAGAAGGCCTCAGACACATGCAGGTTTGAGAAGGCGTGGCTCCCCCTTATGACGCGATAAGGAAGGCTTTCTCAGAACAGGAGGTTTTCTCTCGCCTTTTTCAACTTTCTAATTTACATAAAAAGTAGGTCACACATGGCTTTGACTTTTTGGCATGCTACTGTTGACCACCCAAGCTGTCTTATTCAACAACAACAAGGAAAATGTTGGTTTACATTCTAGGTCCCCTTTAAAAGCTGTTTTAGATCAGTGTCATCTATTCAGTTCAAATCAGTTTATTTATAGAGAGTGCCGACTCACAACAAGAGTCATCTCAAGGCACTTTATGAAGTAAAGTAATTCCAATTGAACCTACTTATCAGTGCATTGAGTTCAGTTCATTATTCCAATTTTCCTAAACCCAGTGACTTTACACCAATCCCCATAGTAAGCAAGCATGTAACGACAGTGGAGAGGAACAGGAAGAAACCTCCAGCAGAACCTGGCTCAGTTCTTCTCTTCATCTTCTGATCACAGCTGTGCTTTCTTTCTCCTCACAGGTACTTGAGCTTGTGTGAAGACCTGCCCGTCTGAAGCCGATAGGAACCACCATCAGCCTACCTGTGGTGGACAGATCAGTCAGACACGGGGAGATCTCAGGCTGCCTGCTGAGTTCTGGGCTAGCTGAAATTAACTCCTCATATTTTTATTAAACTAAACACTTTTTTTTTCCTTTTCTGACTGCAGAACAGACTTTGGACCAGGGTATTAGCTTAGCAGCATCAGATGTGTTTCAGTTTTACTACAACAAAAGGAGGACCAAGCTTGGACCCAAAGCCCGATGAGACTTTGGAGAAAAGCTTTTTGTTTTTCAATAATGTTAAATTGAAATACAATAGAACACCTCTTTCTTGTTGTAGGTCAAATCAAAAAGTACAACTTTTCTTTTAAATTTAATGAAACCATTTTTTAATGGTACATCCAGCCAAATGTTACCCGTTTGATGCATTTTCCTCTTTTAAAGGCCAAAGCACAACACAATATGACATGCAAAAATGACGTCTTCAAATGAAGCTTTTAATTAGCGTTGTTTGTCAGCCTCCTGTTTTTCCCCTTCTTGTGTAGATTTTGATGTTTTTCAGATTGGGGGAAATTTTGTTTTAATAAAAAATGACTTGAATTTCCTTCTGTCAGACACATCGGTTTCTTTTCCTGCTCAAGACAGAAGGTGAAGTAGCGTCGTCTTCTGTTTATCAGAACAAAACAAGACTCCACACGTTTGTCTGTAACCACAACAAGTATCGTCTAACTTAAGGCTGCTAAATCACGTGGAACTGGAAGTTTTGTCATATTTGGGCTATGTGTTGCTTGTTGAAAAGTAACCTCACAGAATCAGTTTTAGTTCTTTTAAAGTAGCAATGGACTTTCTCTTCACGTACTGTAGTCTGAAAACGCATCATCTGAACTGAGCGGACATTGTAACTTGAGGAGAACTGCTGTCAGTTTTTGTGGAGTGGTGATCCATAATGATATGGAGAAGATTTCAGAAACTCCACCGAGACCTGCCTATTTTATGATAACGTGTTTTGTATTTGTATAACTGAATAAATTATTTCGAAACAATTTGATAATTTGCGGTCTGTTTTTTTTTAAACTTTTTATCCTCTTATTGAAAAAGTTATAAACATTGTACAGTATCACAATGTGGTTGCACTGCATGATACATTAAAGCAAGATTGCCTTGCAATATAGCTACAAATATCTCTCCTGAATGTTGGCTTCATGAGAATTAGCTGCTGTGTAAAAAGTTAATTCTGAAATATTTTAATTAGGCCAAATTTAAAATTGCAACAATAAACCTGTTAGCTTGATGTGTTACAGTGGGTGTGAATTAATTTAGAATAATACTTAAATGTATATATGTTATGTATATTTAATTATAATAAATGCATTTAAAATTTAGTGCTGTCAAAATCACTAGTATCCTTTTTAAATAAACTTAAATCATAATTTTTATGCAAATATATGGAAGCCCATTCTCGCCATTGATTAAAAATTGTATTTTATAATTATGACTTAGCTATAGATAAGTCATAAAATATATTTTTTAAATGAGTGGCAGAAATGGGCTTCCATACAAATATCCTGTTTACTAGGTCAAAAAATATAAGAAGCAAATATTAGGGTGATTTTTAGAACGTGACAAAAAATGAAGAGATACGAGATAAAGGGGAAAAAAATCCAAAAACAACGCGGAACGAATCTTTTTCTGGGCTGAGGCGGAATCTTTTAGTTGATGGACATCGGACAGCTAGCTCGTTAGCGACCGTCAGAAACAAACAGGACTCCATAGCAAGTTTTATTGATTTCCCCTCTAACCTCGGTTTAGCTTGATAGCCAGACGTATCGTTTTCAGTTGTTCAGATTCAGAAACGGAACCGGTGGAAATATGGGAGTACCAAAATTTTACCGATGGATTTCAGAGCGTTATCCTTGTCTTAGTGAAGTTGTGAAGGAACATAAGGTAGGAAACCAGCACAATCTCCTTTTTTCAACGTAGCGTTAGCACAGCTAGCTCTTAGCTAACAACGAGAATCAGCCGGCCGACAGAGAACTTATTCCACGTAGCTCACCGGTGTTTTGTCAGAAAATAAACACTTACTATTTGCCCAAAGGCATCTGAATTTATGAATTATTTTTACCAAATGCAGACACAAGGTCATTTGTGAAATTTCCACATCTAACCTGCTGAAGTGGTCTTTTTCTCGTATTTGTTTTTAAAAGTCAGGTGAACATATAAATATTTTCTCGAGTAGTTTTGCTCTTTTCTAACAAGGTCATCTCAGTTAATGAAGCTTTTTACAGCACGAACATTCAAAACATAAAATTACTGATTCATTTTGGCAGGTTTTTTTTTTTTATTATTGTTGCGAGCTAAACAATATAATCACAAGTTAAAATTAAAATTTAGTTGTTCTCAGTTATTTGTGATATCGGTTTTAGCTGGTAATTGTCGGGTTACTTGTTATTATAGAGAGTAGATTAGTGTCACTGTGATCCTGTTATGTTTCAGTTCATGAGCGAAAGTTTCATCAGATAGGTCTTGTTAAGTTTCACACTCGTTTCATAAGAGCTCTGCGGGCTTAAGATAACAAAGAAATGTTATGTAGTAATTTGATAACTTGCTAGACTTTGGCTAATACTTTCAATAAAACAAGAAAACCTACATAAAATAAAAAAAATATCAAATGATTGTTTCAGTGTTTAGAGATATGCCACTTATTGGTAGAAGACAGGAAATAACAAACATTGCATAGGATCTTTACGGAAAAAAAACATTGTTTGTAAATATCTTGTTTTATTTCTCAGATTCCAGAATTTGACAATCTCTATCTGGACATGAATGGCATCATCCACCAGTGCTCTCACCCAAATGATGAGGATGTCCATTTCCGTATCTCAGAGGAAAAGATTTTTGCCGACATATTTCATTACTTGGAGGTGCTCTTCAGGATCATCAAGCCACGCAAGGTCTTCTTCATGGCTGTTGATGGGGTGGCGCCAAGGGCCAAGATGAACCAGCAGAGAGGTCGAAGATTCAGGTAAAGTCAGATAGACGAGAATAGTTGAACACTTAGTTTTATTTTATGATTTTTGTGGGGGGTTTTTTTTGTGGCATTTTGTTTTTTACTATAAAGTATTAATACTACAGAAGTGTATTACCATCAGTGCAGGGAAAAAACTGAGGAACAGTATCTTGTAATAACGAGAAACGTTCTCGTTAAAACGTCATATAAATCTTGTTTTAACAAGAAAGTTTCTCATTATTACGAGATACTGGTCCTCATTTTTCCCCCCGCACTGACGTTGATATGCTTCCGTATAATACAGATATTCTCTAGATAAAATTCACAAGGTGCTTCACAATCACACTAAAAAACTAAAAATGATTTGAAAAGGTAATATAACAAAAGAGGAAAAAATAATATTAAAAAATAAGAATAAAAATGATAAAAGGAAATTGCGGCTGCCCCCCCAAAAAACACAGAAATCACAGAAACATCAGCCTGGAAAGACGTTAGTGAGGAAGAAGAGGAGAGTTTTGTGAGAAACGATTATCTAGTCTAAGTAATGTCTCAACTCTGACCACAATATTATATAATGACGTCTCATATTAATGTGTCCCATTTGTAAGGCTACCAATTTAAAGCGATTTAGCTCTATAAGTTTTTAACCTGAATGTGTTCGATGAAACATTTTGTGCTCAGAAGAATCTACATCTGAAGCAGAAACCCAACTGCTCGTATTGTCTTACACTGTGTGTGTGTGTGTGTGTGTGTGTGTGTGTGTGTGTGTGTGTGTGTGTGTGTGTGTGTGTGTGTGTGTGTGTGTGTGTGTGTGTCTAGGTCCGCCAAAGAGGCAGAGGAGAAGATTAAAAAAGCTCTGGAAAAGGGAGAGGTGCTTCCGACAGAAGCTCGCTTTGACTCCAACTGTATCACTCCTGGTAGGGTTGTTGGAAAGCGTCACACAGAATGCTCCCCTCACACAAAAAAGATAATTTCTTTTTTAATTATTGTTTATGTTTTATTTTCCATTAACAACTTTTACCTCTTTACAAACTTTTGTTACTGACGTGAGACTTTTAGCCACACACATACTCATATGCTAAAATGCTCACTTTAAGCTTCACACACCAAAATTGTTTGGTTCAGTTTTACAGAATCTTTTCCAACAGATTTGTTCCATAAAAGAGTTTTTAAAACTTTATTAAATTTCATTTAACCAGGGAAATCCTTTGAGATCGAGTCTCTTTTGCGAAGGTGCCCTGGCCAAGAAAGCCGCCATAAAACTCAGGTTAGCTCTTTTAATCACAAGCCCTTTTTCTCTCCCAGGCACTGATTTCATGGCGAGACTACAGGAACAGCTTAAGTACTTTGTTCACAACAAGATCTCCACTGACAAGCTGTGGCAGCACGTCAACGTCTACTTGTCTGGTCACGAGGTGGGCTCCATCAACACCGCAGACATTTTACCACCATTTGGTAAATGTGAACATTTGTGATGACCTACAGGACTTGTGTTAAGTTTCTTATGCTTTTCTTTCTATAGACACCTGGTGAAGGAGAACACAAGATCATGGAGTTTATTCGCTCTGAGAACGCCAAGCCCAATCATGATCCCAACACCCGACACTGCCTGTACGGCCTGGACGCTGACCTGGTATGATTTGTAGTCAGTCTATGTTGCTGATGAGGATTTATTTTATTGTCCAAACTCTTTCTGGATGCTCACCATGCCTTTCACCTTGTGTGGTAGATGATGTTGGGTTTAACCAGCCATGAGCCCAATTTCTCCCTGCTTAGAGAAGAAGTCCGCTTTTTAGGAAAGAAATCCCAAAAGAGGTACTCTCTTCCTCAGATTATTCATTTTTACATTCTCTTTCTCTGATCCGACTGATTTTTATACCCTACATTTTTCATCCCTTACAGGATAACGGCTCCAGAGGAGACAACTTTTCATCTGCTTCACCTGTCTCTGATGAGAGAGTACATAGACTATGAGTTCTCAGAGCTAAAGGTGAGACACAAGCATGTTTATAGCATCAACAGCATTTGTTAGTCTGAGTAACTTCAGTCAGAATAATCTACGTGGATTATGCTGATCTCAGATGAATTATGGAGATGTTTTCGTGCTTTTGCCAGAATTGTCAGGGCATCTTGCCACGCACACACCTGCTGTACGTTCAAGGCTCCAGCAGTATCGGCACGGATCAGGAAAGCTGTGAACAGAAAGACGGCTTGTGTTTTAGGCAAATGAAAACCAGAAAATGCTTCATGTTTGGACGCGGCTGTGATTAAAGCTTTGGGTGGACGCAAACGTAGCCGTGGTGTGAGGCGATGAAACGCAGGGATGAGTCATTGTACGAGTAATCTGTGTTCTTATTATGTCTGTGGCTGTTTTTCAGTATCAGATGGGCTCTGATTATGACCTTGAGCGAATAATAGACGACTGGATTCTAATGGGCTTCCTTGTAGGAAATGATTTCATCCCTCATCTCCCTCATCTTCACATTAATCATGACGCTTTACCGTTGCTGTACAAGACTTACATCAGTGTACTGCCTAGCCTGGGGGGTGAGACACACACACACACACACACACACACCGTATTACATCATACACACATTAATGCATATTAAACAGTTTCTTGTGTTGACATGTTACTTCACAGGTGAGTATTTAGTTTCTGCCCGTGCTGATCCACCTGATGAAGTTGTTTTTTAATCATTTCTACTCTTGTAATGCTGTAACACATCCTGCTTATATAACATAAGTAATATATGTAAAATGATTATAACCGAATCCTATGTTTAACACAGGTTATCTGAATGAGAACGGCCACTTAAACCTCAAAAACTTTGAGAAATACCTGGAGAAACTTTCCGAGGTGAGACTTTAGTAGTCAGAATTATGCTGCTGTTACTTCTGTGTGTGTTGTTATAGAAGTATTACAAATTTAATATGTAGTTATTTCTGTTCATCATATTTTCATGGATTAACGTGTTTTTTTATGTTCTTTATTGTTGAAAACACCCATGACGTATGATAATGTTCCTCCTTTTATCTGGTCTGCTTCCTTCTAGTTCGACCGAGAACATTTCAGTGAAGTCTTCGTGGACTTGAAGTGGTTCGAGAGTAAAGTCGGCAACAAATATCTGAACGAGTGCGCCGGTCTGGTGGCTGAAGAGGAAGCTGCTGCTAAAGGCGGCAAAAGGAGCGAGGTAGGGAAGCCGTGATTAAAGGTAACGAGGGCGTTTCATGGTTGTTATGCGTTTTCTGTAATTATTAACTCGGATTTTTCTGTGTGAAGGTTGCTGACCTTCGTCTCGCTGCTTTAGTCTCATCTGGAAAGAAGGTCAGCGAAGGAAAAGAAGCGTCGGCGGATGATGAGGAAGAAGAAGACGATATGTTTGAGACGGAGTTCAGACAATACAAACGCACTTACTATATGACCAAGATGGGTGTGGATGTGGTGTCTGAGTAAGTGTGAAGAAATGAAACCTGACTGAATGTCTCAGAGCTATAAAATGAGGCAGACAGCATTGATTATTGCTTTCAAAGGGGCAATATGTAAGAATTCTACAGTGAAATAATCACAAAACAGTCTAATGTCTCATTTACAAAAGGAAATGGGATTTTCGCCCCTGATCTTCCCGCCTCCATACTTCCTGGTTCCAGAGCCAATCATATGTAGGCTCATGGAGTTGCCATGCATGTGCCGGCATTTGTAATTCAACACCGGCTGGTAAAGAGCAACAGCGTTGTGGACAGAACGTTATCCAGTAAACAGGAGCGACCCAGAAGTTATTTCTTGTACCCCTAAGAAGCCACGGCATCTTTTTGTTTTACTCTAATATCGGGTAAAGAAGGCTAGAGGCTAACGTTGAGCTAACAATCCAATCCAATTTTATTTCTATAGCACTTTCTACACAACACTGTCGACCAAAGTGCTGTACAATAAAAAATATAACAAACATCAATAAAACATTAAAAACACATCCCAGTAAAATATATCCTAAAAAATAAAAAAATTAAAAAACAAGAGCAGATGTACAACAATCAGGTCGTGTTAAACGCGAGTGCATAGAAGTGCGTCTTAAGAAGAGTTTTAAAAACTCCAAGCGAGGAGGCGTGCCTAATATTGCCCGGCAGCTGATTCCAAAGGCTTGGAGCCGCCACAGCAAAAGACCTATCACCTCTCCGCCTCAACCTTGTCTTCGGAACCACCAACGTCTGCTGAACAATTCTAACGGCGAATTACAGTCGGTTCTAAAAAAAATCTCAACCTTTTTCAATTACCAACAGCTCGATATTACAGTGACATGTATTTATCTACTTATCAACTTACTGGGTATGACTCATCTTCACTCATCATCTAGAATCTTCTGGTGCTGATCTGTAACTGGCAACAGTTCGCGTGAACTCGTGTGTTTTACGTGGACTGCAGTACCCACATTTGACCGCAGGATGTCATTCTTCATGCATCTTTAGTGTTGAACTCCTCTCGTGTATTCTGAACCAACGTGCAGGAGTCACTTAGAGAGAAACAACACAGTCAACCTCTTTTAATGCTTTGAACTGATGCTAAAATGCACGAGAGTTAAATATAAAATGTTTTTCGATATTTTCTTCTGTTGCCTTCCCTACCTTTACAAGTAATAACTTCCAATCGTTATTAACTTCAAACATTGGCAGAAAACCGACAGGAGTTTTGGCCAAAACAAGCATATTGGATTAAAAGGTGTTTTACTTTTTTAAACCCTGTTAATCATGTTGATTTCATCACAACAGTGAAAATAAACTGCGGGGTTTTTATACATTGTTTCATACACATAGCGTGTGTTGTAATGTGAGTATTTTGTTCTGTAGAATTCTTTCAGAAGGTAAAAGAATGTTTATTAATTTTGTTTTAGTCATGAAGCGGTTTGTTTTGACGTGTTTGTGGGTTTTTCTGATCACACCTACTCATGTAGGGGTGGCAGCACAAAAGTTTAAAGGCTACTGGAACACAAAGGACTAAAACATCTTTGGAGTATTGCCCATCCTTATACCTGTGTTCTCATTCTTCACACTTGCAGTGGGTTTCTTGCTGATCAAGCCAGGTGTTACGTGGAAGGTATCCAGTGGATTCTTCACTACTATTATCATGGCGTTCAGTCCTGGAGCTGGTGAGAGCTTTTTTATTTTGAAGAAAAGGAAATTGTTCATATGTAAAACTACACGTTTCAGAGAATGGTGACAAACCAAATTGTTTAGGTTATTAAAGCATGTATTTATCTAAATTCATGTAAGGTCATCTTTTGTTACTTTTGATTTTCTTTTGTTGTTTGATCCATTTTGAAATCATTTTAAATGATCATGTGTGTCTCCAGGTACTACCCATACCACTACGCTCCGTTCCTGTCCGACATCAAAAACATATCAGGGTTGAAGCTGACCTTTGACCTCGGGAAACCCTTCATGCCTTTCCAGCAGCTGTTGGCAGTCCTGCCTGCAGCTAGCAAGGCTCTGCTGCCTGAGTGCTACAGGGTAATTATTGTAACACTCAGAATACTTTTGAGTTCAGGATATAAATGCTTTACAGGCTCAGGGTGTCAGTCTGAGGGCTGTGATGCAATTAGAAAACATTCAATTTAGAATCAAAAGTGGAATTAAAACTACCACAGGTTTCACTTAAATACAGGAAATTATTATATGTGAGCAAATTATTTTAAGAGTAGGACTGAGACACAGAATCCTGATGCTGCTGATAAGATTAATGATAACCGTTGTTTTTTTGGTGCCCAGGACCTGATGACCAGCACAAACTCTCCCATCATTGAGTATTATCCTCTAGACTTTAAAACGGACCTCAACGGCAAGCAGCAGGAGTGGGAAGCTGTGGTGCTCATTCCATTTATAGATGAGGTACACACACACACAGGCGCCGCTGGTGGCAGGCTAATGTTACCTCAGGTGAATTCATTGACCCGTGTCTGCCATCTTTAAACAGAGGTGCCTGCTAGCAGCTATGGAGGCTTTCAACCACAAGCTGACAAATGAAGAGAAAGCCAGGAATCGGCATTCGGAGTGTGACTTGTACTCATACGATGGAGATTTAGACTTCACATACAACTCCTCCCTGCCTCACCTGTTCCCCAACATCATTCACTGTCATGTCAGGTAAACACACACATTAATACAGGTCTGTGTTTAATATAGAATTGTTGCCACAAACTCACTGCTGGATTTTATTGGTTGTTTCAGGAAAGTCAGCATCCCTATGGACACGTGGAAAGTTCCTCCTGATCACATCAGCAGGCGCGCTGACCGCTCGGCTCTCTACTTCTGTGGTTTTCCTACTTTGCATCATATCAAACACAAGGTGGGCCGGGTGACCGCCGATGTTTTCATTTTGCAAGTTTAAACACAAAAATGTAGCACAAGTACCATTTATTATGGCTTCAGTCAGTAATGACATGTTTGTTCTTCTCAAATGTTAAATAAGATACCAAGTATGATGTTTTAATCCAGACTTACATTTTAAAAGCTGCATCTTTCTGTTTCTTCGTTTTTTTATCCTTCTTGTCTTTTCTTTAGTTCTATAAGAAGAAGAATGGAGTTCTCGTCTTCCAGCAGAGCAGTAGAGGGGACAACATGATGCTGGAACTTCTCCCCAGTCAGGATGGGGAAACAGTGAGTTTTTGTTTTCTATATAAACGTAAGGCTGGAACCAAAATTTATATCTATATTTTTTAGCTGAATTCTGATGCATGATATTTATCTCAATATTTGACTTCCTGTAAAGATTTGACATAAAAGCAGTTAAAATGTTTGAGCTACATGTCAGAAACAGGAGCTTTTATTCATGATATACTTATAATCTGTTAGGGCTGAGTAAAAAAATCTATTTAATCGATTTTGCATTGATTTCATGTAATGTTTGCAAAATCGATTCATTAGGCCTAAGATCGATTATTCCCCTTGAACCAGACTGACCTGGGACCAGATCTGCAGGCACTTCCGGGTACAAATTTGTTCCAAAAACATGCTTAATGTGTACCAATATACACAAACTGCACATCTACCTAACGGGAAGAGCTCGTCTAAATGATAGAAATGTTGTTTTCTACCTCAGCAACACCCAGTTCCAACATTAAGCCATGTTAAGAACGTAAAAAGACACTAATTGCACATATCAAGAGAAATATGCAGTAGCGACAATGAATAATAAAGTCGTAAATAAATCCATTACACAGCAGATTATGCTAACGTGGGTCATGCAGTATCTCACAGAATTCACTCATAACAGTGGGATGTATGGTAGTTTCTGAGGTATTTTGGCCGCTTCGGCCCCCTGTACCTGTTACCTGGTGACGCGGCGGGGTTCGGCCCGTCTCACCACACAAATGGGAAAAACAAAAAACGTCAGTCATGATAAAAAGGCTCAATCAAATACAAACTTCCCCCGAAAAAATTAAACCAGAAAGCTGAGTTCGAAGTTCAGGGCAGAACATTAAAGTAGCTCTCCGGAGTATTTCTTTTATCTGATGGCACCATCTAGTGGCTGACAAGCGTATCACACCAAGAGGCCGTTGTTTCGAATTTTTAAGATGGCGACTGCACGTTTCTTGTTTATGAATGTGCTTCTGTAGCCGACAAACAGAGCTAAAATACGTTGTTTTACAAGTATTATTCTCATGTCATGTTGTGTTTTCATATATTTATATTTTAAAGACTTACTTGTCCGTGAAAAGTTCATCAACTCTGCTTCAGCTGAGGTGCTTCCTTAAATTTGAAGCACGTAAGCGGTAGTCTAGCGCTATTGGTTAGTTCAAGTCGGCGGTAAGTTTCCTATTGCAGAAATTTTACGGGGCAGGGGGCGGGCTTAGCAAAAAAAAAAAAAAGACGTATTTTTTACATTATATCACACTACATGATAAGACAATCACTTTTACGGGTTTCTGAAAAATCATACATAATTCCTGAAAGGGGAAAAGTTGGGATTGCTGCTTTAAACCCAACTATTTTGAATGAATCTGGAAAAAATAACTTTTTGTAAGTTTTGTCTGCACACCATCGACCTGACGTTTGATATTAACGTTACTGAGTCATCTTGTATGTTTGAAAATATCTGAATACTTGAGATATTCTCCAGTCCAGCCCTATGTAAACCTGCTAAAAACAGTCTTAGTAGAGTAGAAAACGGTGAGTGTGTGTGTGTGTGTGTGTGTGTGTGTGTGTGTGTGTGTGTGTGTGTGCGCGTGTGTGTGTTCAGAAAATCCTGAGGTTTAGAAATCTGCATCACGTTTGTTTGGGTGATGCTTTACTGGGCAGAATGATGATAATAAACATAATCTGGTTTTTAAGAAGGTAAAGAAATGGGATGATTTACAGAGACAAAGTCAGTCACATGATCTCGTTTATTTAGCTAAAAAGTATTTAGAAAACATTAACTCCTCTTTTATCACTCTGAACTCTGGTTTTAGGGCTTAGCGTTCATTTCTCTGGATGTTTCCTCCATCTAGGTATGTGAAGATGTTGCTGCACAAGTCCTGGGGAAGGCTGTTTTTGTCAACTGGCCTCATCTAGAGGAAGCTCGCATCATTGCAGTGTCAGATGGAGAAACCAGGTAAGAGTTGGTTTAATGTTCCTGCAGATCATCAGCATTCGAGGGGAAACATTATTTTTTATTTGAACACTCTGCATGCTGGACAGCTGTCGTTCTAGATGCTCCACACAAGATGTTGATGGGTTTTTAAATATCAGCTGTTGTAATCCTTTAAACTTTGTAACCCTTGTTTCAGATTTGCTCTGGAGGAACCCCCCGGAGTCCAGCAGGTGTACGACCGCTCGTCCAGTCCTCCTCCCACTATAGTCTCCCTTTTGACTGACAAGGAGCAGAAGGAATGGGTGAAGGATGTTCAAGGAATCACCGAACAGTAAGATGCACTAAACGATAAAACAGAACAATATATCATTTAAAGGTGTGGAACACAGAAAACCCATTTTTTAACTATTTTTTCTGATTCTAATCAGTCACTCTTAGTTTTTCATGCAGGCTGAACATGAAATTAGTCTCCTGCACCTATCTCCTGCATGATAGAAAATAGACAGTGAAACTCTAGGATTAGAAAAGCCTGACAGATCTACGTCACACTGTCACTGAACATTCATGGACTCACCCATCTTGACTCACGACGGGGAAGGCTGTTGTTGGTTTAGCGTCCAGGAAACAGCAGAGAACGTCTGGGCTAGTAGAAGCTAACCGTTAGCATTAGCAACTCCACCACACAGCAGAACTCCTCCAGGCTTGTGTTATTGGTGGAGATAAAACATCAACGTTGCAGAGCAAACAGTCAGTGGTAGAGTCGTGTTGCTGTTAGCCAATCAGAGGAGAGATGTCCACGTATCAGGAAATAAAACATCAAAACCTGTCGTCTGAAGCTCAGCATCACGGCTCACTTCTAGTAACTGAACGAGTGCAATCATTCCTCCTAGAGACCACTGCAAATGTATTGATTAAATGAGTGTTCAGCACCTTTAAAAGAAAACAGAGCTGTTTGTATATCTAAGAAGGTAAGTGTTGTATTTTTTCTCATTTCCCAGTTTTGTGAAGAGAAAAGGCATCGTAGTGAACGACACAGAAGTGCTTTTATACGGCCAGATGTTGACGGGGAGAAAATATGTCCCTAAAGCGAACGGAGTGGTGGAGCTGGAGAAACAGTGGGCCAAACAAGTTCTGCCTTTTGCTTACCAGACTGTGGTTAAGGTACCCGCTCCAGTCCCTCATAAAGACAATAAAGCACCGTGGCGTCCATCACCCATGTCAATGTTTTTATTGGTGTCTCTTCTCAGGACATCAAGGCCTTTTACTCGTCTCTGAACAGCTTCGGGAGCTTAGACGATCTCTTTCCACCGACAACCACCGTCTTCATGGTGGGAATTCCTTACTATGGCGCCATGGGGGAGGTGTGTGATCTACCTTCTTTGTTGTGATTACTTGATTAGTTCCCAGGAAGAGAATTTCAGACTGACCAGTAGAGTTACCTTAAAATATTATAATATTAATAATTATTGTTATTAATTAAAAAAGTCAAGGCTTTTCATAAACTCTGGAGGATTTACTCAGCGTTGAACAAACTAACATCTTGCTGCATACCTCATATTACACTGCAAAGCAAATGAAAGCCTTTTATAAGCCTGGAACAACTATTTTATTTCATGTTGGGTTAACCATTTAGGATCCATAGAGGCTTTAAATGGCTGTCGTCTGGTTTTTGCTCGGGTACGTAGTGAGTTGTGCCGTTTAGCTCATGATAATAATGCTATCGCTAATGCTAACAATGAGTATGGTCATGTGCCAGGATCTACTTGTAAATAACTTATTATGCCCTTTTAAATCCTACATTTGTTTAACTTTGATAAGATATAAAAGCCACATTACAACACTAAGCTAACTCCTTAAAACAATAGCTCTGGCACATGTGAACACGTGAAAACGGTATCAAACTGTCTACCTGCCATTTTTATGGCTGTGTTCAATAAAATGCTATAAAACATTTAGTAAATCATTACCTGTTAGAAAATCATCACTGCCAACGCTAGCATTGTCCGTTTCAGCTCCTCCTGTTAGTAGCCAGAGATTACTGATCCACTTCTGCCGTCTTCTTTCAGTCATTTTTTAAAATTAAGTCCTTTGTGGCGCACTACTTTTGGGACACGAAAAATAGTCTTTGTCCCGATTAGAGCGGTTGTAACAACTGTAGACCGCACAGAATTTGGGCATTTTGACGCCCAGTCAACAGAGTAAATAGGGCTCTGTGCAGCGCCGGCCACTTCATGACCCCCATCTGCAGTTGGACGCTACGTCACGTGAAGCCCAGCAATTGAGCGCTGTGATTGGCATAACACAAGACTGCTCAGGCCAATGGTAGACCTACTTAGTTTGAGAAGCTAAATGGAGTTTAATGACTAAAAGCATTACTGGGAAGACAGGGTAGTGATCTAAAAGCACATTTATACCAGTGATCTACTCTTTTATGTTGTATTTGTCACTTTTTTAAATGGATTCTGACCTTTTCTTTGTATTTTTTATACCAGGTGCAGGATTCTCAAGATGTTATCAAAGAAGGTCGGATCAGAGTGGTCTTTAGTGTTCCCCACGAGCCACAGCTGGAGCATTTAATCCAGAACCAACACGTGAGACACGTTCTGGTGAAGTCGTTGAAGTTCTGTCTTCTGAAAGTGCTCCCTATAATCCCTGTGCGTGTACTTTTTTTTACAGAAATACTCTGTGAAGTATTCTCCAGGCTACTACCTGGCTTCTCGTCTTGGTATCAGCAGCTATCTTGTGTCTCGCTTCTCGGGCAGCATCTTCATCGGCAGAGGCTCCAAGAGGAAGTCAGTTCTGTTCATTATTAACATTAAATCAGGTTTCCTGTTGTTTTTTAATCCAGTGTTTTGTTTTCTTTTATCAAGCCCCTGTGGAGAACAACGAGCCAATGTTGGACTGAACCTGAAGTTCAACAAGAAGAACGAGGAGGTTCCTGGATACACCAAGAGGACCGAGAAAGAGTGGCTGTACTCTGCTGCTGTTCAGGAGCTGCTGGCCGAATACCTGGAAAAGTAAAAAAAAAACCATTTGACCTCTGACATGAAGCTGTGCAGAGTTAAAGTGACGTTCATGGATATGGATTTATGAGTGATGATGTAATTTGTGTTTTATAGATTTTCTGAGGTGTTTGATGCCGTGTCCAGAAACAGTCACGATGATGTTTTCTATGAAGATGACATCTGGCCTGGAGAGGATGAGAACGGGTACGACCCAGAGAATTAATCTACCTTTCTGGACTTGGGAATTATTTTTAAATGTTCTTGTTTTCCAGAAACAACACGTTCTTATTTTATTAGTAAGATTCAGCTGCAGAGAATCCAAATTAAAACCACTCAAAGCAAAACTTAGACTGATTTTTAAGTCTTTGCTAGTTTAGGCTGTAAACAAAGATTATGTCCTTTTTTCTTATGCTTTGCTCTTTTTGAGAATAACTGCTGAATTGACCAAAAATCACAAATAAACCTTAATCATTGTTGATGCTTCAGGGCAGAGAAGGTGGCTGAAATCACCTCGTGGCTGAAAGGTCACCCTGTCAGCTCCATCAGCAGGACGTCATGTGACCTCCAAGTGTTGGATGCTGCCATCGTAGAGAAAATCGAGGAAGTGGTGGAAAGGTCTAAGGTGGCAGACTTTTTTTTTTTACCTCTAAATTTCTTCTGAATCCAGCCTGAATGCTCCCACCCAGGTCTGAGTCTTCATCCTCCTTCAATGTGTCCTTTGTTCAGGTGAAGAAAAGCGTTAAGAAAGTCCGCGTGACGGTCAAGCCTCATCTCCTCTTCAGGGTTTGTAGTTTCTAGTTTTGCTCCGTCATTTCTACTGTTTGTCACCAGTCCTGATGCTTATTTTACCTGCCGGCGTGTGTGTGTAGTCGTTGGAGCAGCAGCAGGGTGTTGTTCCTGACCCCGAGGCTGAATATCGCCTATTTGACAGAGTCATCAACATCAGGGAGAGCTTCACTGTCCCACTGGGACTCAGAGGGACGATCATCGGCATCAAAGGAGGTGAAAGCTCTGAGCATCAGTTGGAATCTGACTAGTTTTAAGTGTAATGTACAATTTACTGATTTTTTTTTAATGTGTGTGTTCAGCGGACGTTGAGGCAGAGGTTCTCTACGAAGTGCTGTTTGATGAGGAATTTGCTGGAGGTCTCAACATCAGGTCATTATTTTCCTTTTACTACTTTTGAAGCAGAACTGGTTCTGGGATCAGCTGCTGCTTTCAAGGAGCAATATGTAAGAATTTTACTGTGAAATAATAACAAAACAGGCTAATGTCTCAATCATGTTGGAAGGTTACATTGAAACAGATTTGCTTCAGCTGGCTGGGGTTGTCAGAGGGACGTAGTTTCTGTGAACACTCGGTGAGTTTGTGAAAGAGGTGGCTGACGCAGGCTGCTCCACACATGTCGATGTCCACACAGCAACAGAGAAGGCTCGGCTGAGTAAAGAAAGACTTACTGCATCACTATTTTTGTTGAATTTGTAACTTAACTGTATCCCGGAGGCAGTTTATAACTTTCGGGAAGCGGCGTTTGATCGGGAGATTATTCCATTACGCCGCTGTGTCATTGACGTCTGCAGTCGGGTGCTCATGTTCGCTCTGTTTACGTAGCTCTGTTAGCTCGGTAATTCAGACAATAGGCTGTTGACAGAGTAACGTTCGGTTAAAAATGTTGTGCAAGTTATATGGCACCTTTAAGTTACTCTGTCTTTTGCACACAGCAAGATGTATGCTATAGGCTAGTTAACCTTAGCATAGCTTCCTGTCACTCAATAACTTGGCTGAAACTCCCAACATGGATTTGGGCAACAAAAATAGAAAAGAGTGTAGCTGCTGCTGAGCCATTGCTTGGCCCCAAAAACTTGCTCAAATTCTGTGTGGAAGAATTTACAATTAGTGCTGCAGATAAAACCAAAGTGATAGGTAAAGTGATATCAAACATCTGTCAACATCTGCTATGCATAATCACATGCACTTAAAGCATCCTCTTTTGGTACTGTCAGCTAACCCCATCATCACAGCCATGTTCTGCCCCTGCCAGTTAGTTCCAATCCCCTATATCAGCGGCAGGGTTCAAAATGTTCACAATGGCGTTTTATTAGTTGTTGGTTTAACCATGGATGAGGTAACGGTTGTTGTTATTTTCTTTTCATGACGTTCCTTGTTACAGAGTCATTGCTGGATTTATGGACAAACGTCATCCAATATCGCATATCCATAATTATTATAATGGATATAATTAAAGAGTACTTGCACTATGACATAAATTAAAAGTGTAATGCAAAAAACTCGATTTTTACGCCTATTTTGAGTTTTACTCGAATACAAATACTTTTTCCCCCCTCAACAAATACAGATACAAATACCGGCTGCTTTGCACATCCCTGTTATCTACTGATGAACTTGCTGCCTTTGCTCGTCATCTAGAATCTTGGTGCTGATCCGTAACGGACATCATCCATGAAGCTCACAGAACGACAGTGAGAAAGTCACTTTATGTTTAGACAAAGCTCCTGTGGCCTAGTGGTAGAGTGTCCGCCCCGGGACTGGGAGATCAGGGTTCGATTCCCGGTCGGGTCATACCAAAGACCTTGAAAAAATGGGACCCAATGCCTCCTCGCTTGACACGCAGCACTAAGGGGTTGGATTGGGGGGTTAAACCACCAAATAGTTCCCGAGCGCAGCCACAGCTGCAGCTCACCGCTCCCCACCATGGGGATGGGTCAAATGCAGAGATGCAATTTCACCAGTGTGTGATGATGACTTGGGACTTTAACTTTAAAAGGAATGCAGAAAACCAATTTGACCACAGGACATCATTCTTACACCAATAAAGATCTGTCCTAATGCATTATTTCTACCAATTTGACTCTTGAATTGTTTGCATTTATTCTTTTCTTCTACTGCTTCCTCTTTCCTTTAAAAACCGTGTGACCCGTTTTTTGCCAGATGTGCGTCTCCTCGTGGTTACCGCCTCCCTCCCTGCGCTCTGATCAACCTTTCCCACGGAGTTCGTATGGATCACACATCTCACAAACTCACCGCCATCGTCAAACCGCAGCCTGCCGCCGGCATCAACGTTCATTCTCATCTGCAGCTGGCGGGCCTCAACCACTCTCCCCGCTCGCCGTTTGTGCCCATGCAGGTAAGGGGTGGGAGGTGCAGACACCTCAAATAAATCAGAATCATTTCCTCTTCTCACTGCTCCGCTGTTTTTATTATCTTTAGCACAACAACAAGCATGCTACAGCCAAGGCTGCATCTCAGGGCAGCAGGAACTCGCCCTCTAAAGGTCTCCACCAGAAACAGCAGCCTAGGGTAAGTGCACACTCACTGCTGTGGACCAAAATGGACGACCAGCGAGTAAAACTAGCGTCATGTTTTCTGTTTGCATTCAGACTAGAGAGGACTACAGTAACGTGTGGCAGTCTCTGCAGAAGACGGGTGCTCCTAACAAACCTCCAGACCATTGGAACAATGATGTAAGAGTAATGTCTCCTGCCAAAGAAACTTCACGACTTCTGAATATGTGATGTCATCAATCAAAACATTTAATTTAGTCACCGATTGGGGAGGAATCGTGGGGCCTCATATGGCTTCTCATGACGTTAATATTTTTTTCTTCTGATTCTAGGGAGAAAATTCTCAACAGGCCAACAAAGCTGTAAGTACTCACATATGATTGGTTTATGCTCATTTAACAACCCCCCCCCCCCCAAAAAAAAAAGCTGTTTATCTCAGCTGCTTGTGTCGAATCCGCCATGCTGATTGGTGAATTCTGCAGGCTCCAGCTGGAGGCATCAGGCTGTTAAAGAAAAATGAAGATATCACCTCTCTCCTCCTGTCACAGAGCTCTGCTAATAAGGTACAAATGACTCAAACACATAATCTTAATATTCTTTGCCCTTTTATCACCAGAACAGGAAGTTGTTCTGTTCAAACCTTGGATTCAAGACTCTACCCTCTCTCATTTGGTGTTTTTTTCTGTTAGACTGCAACAGAATTTGAGGACCTCATTGCCAGTTTAAAGATCTCTAAGGAAAGCCAGCAGACCTCACCAGCAGCTGCACCTCAGCAGGAGCCCAACAGCCAGTCCGATGGCCCGCTGTCCCCCCAGTCCTTCGCCATGGTGAGCATAAAGTTTCCCTGCACCAGAACTAGGGATGCACCGATCTGATCTTAATATCTGTATCGGTTCAGATATAGAAGAAAATTCTAGATCGGGTATCGGAGACTATGGGCCCGATCCATAAGAACTGATCTATTCAGTATATTTCTATGTGCTGTGAGTGACGACGTCATGCGCTACCATCCCACGCTGTGCAGAAGCTCGTTGATTTCAAAATGGAGCGAGCAAAAGGATCGGCAATTTGGAACTTTTGGGCCCAGTCTTTTTCATATAGTATCATCATCATCATCTTTATTTATAGAGCCCCTTACATGCATGATGCATGCCACCAAAGTGCTGCACAGTAACAGTAAAACTAATAAAATCAACAAAGACAATTAAAACCAACAAGTAAAAACAGAGTAAAATCATATAAAAGGTCAACAACATCTAACCCAGAGTTAAAAGCCAAACCATAAAAGTAGGTCTTCAGCCTTGTTTTAAAAACTGTTACCAGCCTTACAGATAGGGGAAGTGCGTTCCATAGTTTTGGTCCTGCTACAGAGAACGCCCTATCCCCTCTCGTCTTTGGCCGAGCTCTAGGAGCCACCAGCAGCAACCGGCTCTCGGAGCGGAGCAATCGAGCAGGGACATATGGCTGCACCAACTGAACTCCGTCAGATAAGATGGAGCCAGTCCATTCAAAGCCTTAAAAACCATTAAAAGGAGTTTAAAATTAATTCTAAAATCCACAGGCAGCCAGTGAAGAGCAGCCAGAACAGGTGTGACGTGATCAATGTATGTAATACAGTTTAATACTGTTTTTCCATATCGGATCGATATCGTCCGATACTAAACTTCTGATATCGGTATCGAATGTGAAAAAAGTGGATCGGTGCATCCCTACCCAGAACTGCCTGACGTGACAGAAGTTGGAGGCTGAATGTTGTGTTGTGTTGCAGAAGGGAACCATGGTGCTGAAGGAGATGCTAAAGATTGACAGTTCTGGAAAAGGAACTCCATCAACCCAAGAGTCAACCAACACCGCCCCCCCGGCTGAGAGCCAGCAGCAGAACAGACGACGATCGTCCAAAAAACTCGGTACGTTTATAAAGCAGCTGTTTTTCTTTTTTTTTTTGGGTTATATTTCTTCTCATCAACCCACCCACCCCCTCCTCCAGCTGCAAACATGAACGCTCCTCGCAGTGACGCAGGTGCGGTACACCCTCCAGCACCGGCGGCTGCTGCAAACGCCGTGCTGACCAGTAAGGTGTCGGAGCTGGCCTGTGTGTGTGTGGGGCTGGGGATGGTCCCTCCTGACTTCAGCTTCATACGGAACAGACAGGTTAGACCCGTCACACTTTGATGCCTCTTTTCAGACCCTGCATCCTGATGGTTTACGTTTTGCTCCAACATTTGTCCCTTCAGGGTCTGGTCGTGTGTCAGGTGAAGCTGTCCAATGGGTTGATGGTTCACGGACCACAGTGCCAGTCAGAAAACGACGCCAAGGAGAAAGCTGCCTTCTTCGCCCTACAGAGACTGGTACATAAGGACTTCTTACTGAAGCAGCTTCAGCTATACCCCGACTCTGTTTTCTCTGACATTTTGTTTATTTATAGAACTCCTTGGGGTCTTGTTTCCCCCTCCCACCTCCTCTGTACCCAGCTGTGGGTCAGATCCCACCCTTGGGAGCCATGGCGCCTGTCTTTAACCAGCAAGGTGAGTCTGAGGCTCTGTAACAGGAAGTAGGTGTGAACATTTAACTTGTGATTGAGCGGCTCTGCTTGAGAGCTTGGAGGAATAATTGGATTTAAAAATGTTTTTTGTCCTTGAAATCTGAGCTTTTCTGTGTTTCTGGGATAAAAAATCTTCTAGTTTTTAATAAGATGTATTTTTGATGTGCATTCTTTTGTTTTTGTTTGCCAGGTGGCTTGCTTTTGCCCCCCCAGGGTTATGGTCCCGCTCCTCTTTGGGGAATGACTCTGCCTCCTCCCCACCACCCAAACCAGCCATTCTACGGAGCAGCAGGGACCTTCCCCAGCGCTGCCCGTTCCCAGCCCGCGACCACTCTGCCCATTGGTTCACACAACCAGTTCATCCCATTACAGGTGAGAGTGCACTGGTACTGTCGGGTTCTGAGTTAGTTTGTTTTCCTCTTTAAAATCTTTCAAATTCATGCTTTGCTCTGTTCTTTCTGGCCCTCCAGGTGACCAAAAAGCGAGCATCAGCCAACAAAAAGAATCAGGAAACCCGAGAGTTTTACAGCGCCGCCCAAACCGTCTCCAGGAATCAGTCCCAGAAAGCCCAAAGTCAGCCGCCGGCTCAGAGCAAACCACAGAACAGCAAGAATCACCAGCCACACAAAAACCACGCCAACCCGTTATCATCCAGGTCTGGTTTAGCAGACAGCGTTTCCACGACGACAGCAGCAGCAGCAGCAGCCTCGCAAACACCACCTCGACAAAGCATGCCTGCAACAGGCCACACCCCTGGCTCCGCCTCTAAGAGGAAGCACAGGAAATTGGCTGTTAACTTTGAGGCTGCTAAAGTGTCTGAGTGAGCAGGGTGTGTGTGTGTGTGTGTGTGTGTGGACAGAGGAGTGTGTGGTGGTTTTAGCTGCCGTTTTGTAGCCTGATTCAGAATTTCTGATCAAAACCTTGTTGATCTTTCTGTTAACATTCAAGTAAAAGGGAGTGGCTTCAGTCAGGGAAACAAACCTGCGTTTTTTTATTTAAGTAAACAAAACCTTTACGTTCATCTGTCTTTAACACACAGAGGGAGTGAATCACCCCGTTTCCCATCACCTGCTCTGACTCCTCCAGGAAGGAAGTGCTAGTTTTCTTTGAGATGCTGTTTAAAAGCTGAAAGATGCTCGTTGTGTTTGGCTGTCAGGCTGCTCTGCAAATATATTGGGGTTAGAGAGAGAGAGGTGCATTCTGGGATATGGTGGAAGAGAAATTATAACTGACATTTTATGTCGTGATGGGTTTTGTTTCCACCAGTTTTGTTAAATTTACGCTCAACAACTCGATGTTGAGATCAGGAACGACTCTCGCTCTCCCAGGCTGCAGCTGATAGTTCCAGCAGAAGAAAACACAACATTTAATCTGTTTTTCAAATTACAATATTTTACTGTTGTTAGTCCAAAAATATCCAGAAAACAAACCAATATTTGCATAATTTCTTATTAGTTGTCCAGGTATTTTATTTGCAAAAGGAAAGAAGTCGAGATCAACACCCTGCCTGGAGGTTCTAATTTAGATCTTTATTCTCAGGGATGTACGGCAGAAGCCCCACCTCCCTCCTTTTCATCTACTGGCCTCTGCGATGCCCTAAATCCCCACGACGTACGTCTTTAAAATAACGCACTTCTCCTGACTTGCTGCTTGGTAGCTATGCAGACGTTTGCTTTCTGATCTGACTGCAGCCACTCGTACAGGAAGATGTGACACCAGGTTTTCTGATCAGTTTTCTTAGTCAGGATGATGAGTTGTTTTAAGGTTTGTCCTTTTGGGTGTCGGTCGTTGCTGCCTGCAGTCTTTTATTACCTAAAGACTTCCAGCATTTTTAGACTTTATGGTTTGTAACTGGCACTGCCAAATTCTAGAGTCGAAGGGAAAAGTTATTTTTAAAAGCCCCGCGAACGAACCGATGCAGCGGCACTATTTATTTGATTTATAACCCATCTGTCACGATTATTTGTCCTCGCTCTTTTGGACCTACAGGAATGATTTCACTGCCGTGTTCAGTAAAAATCCATGGCTGGTACGTCGGTCGGTTTTCAACCTGCAAACTTTAAAACATCCGTGTTGTGTGTGAAGTTCACTTAGGCTGCAGCTGAGAAGAATTTTACCATTTAATTATTGTCAGGTCTCTGATGTGACTTCAGATATCTTCTTGTTGTATTCTAAAGTTTTATATACTTAAAAACCAGCAAATCAGATTGGATCAGACCATTTTTAGGAGTGCTACTTTAGCTTGACATTAATTAAAAGATGAGTCCATTTCCAGTTATTCTAGGGAAATGGACTATGCTGGTGAAACATTTTTGTTGCACTTTTGGAAATAATAAAATGTCTTTTGTGAATATAGAAATTTATTTAAAAAGATTTTATGGATTTATGGAGCTGTGATAATGCCACATTGAATATATTTTGCCAAATTAAGAGTGGGGAATTAAAAGCCGAGAGTCTCACAGCTGACGGCTCTCGAGCTTTTGTTTCGACTTCATGCTCATCAGGTGGTAAAATTAGCATGGTGGTGCTGTTTTAATTTATAGAACCGCGTGAAAGCAGCCTAACGCGGTACCTTCACTACACACATCAGTCGAGATGCTTTCAGGATTCGGTTGGTGTTTCTGTAAAGCTCGTTTCCGTCTTTACACGTTTAATTCTTAAACCATGGATTTAAGTGTTGGTTTTAGAAACAGGCTTTGGGTCCCTGAGAAACTTTGTGGTAATGATTGTGATTAAAGTGTTGTAAAAAAAAAAAGTCAGTTTTTGTTTTAGACCCCCCCCAACAGCAGCCCTGTGGCTGGAGGGTTTACAGCGCTGATGCAAAAGGGGAGGTCCTCAATTCTTTTGTAAATGAAAGCACACTTCTTGTATACGTGCTTTCTTTTTCAGACTTGGGACAGAAAGCATAATTCTTATGAGAATTTGCTGTTTATTCAAGAATGTGCTGTACATATCTGTTTAATAAAGACTTTTGTTACAACATGCCTTTTTTATGTAACTTTTTTTAAATGAACTTATTCAATTCAATTCAGTTTATTTATATAGCGCCAAATCACGACAAGAGTCGTCTCAAGGCACTTCACAAAGTAAACATTTCAATACAGTTCAGTTCATAAGCCAATCAGTAAAAAAAAAAAAAAAAGTTTCCTATGTAAGGGACCCAGCAGATTGCATCAAGACACTGACTAGTGTCATTGTGTTGGTACAATCCTCATACTAAGCAAGCAAGTAGCGACAGTGGGAAGGAAAACTCCCTTTTAACAGGAAGAAACCTCCAGAGGATCCTGGCTCAGTATGAGCAGCCATCCGCTACGGCTCACTGGGGATTGAGAAGACAGAGCAGGCACAGGCACACCCCACACCCACACACACACACGCACACACACCACATATATCAAGTAGTGTTTCTATGGCTACACTGTGATTTCTTAGTAGAAGTTCTATTTAGTAAGAGAAACTTTATTGTCTTTATCTGAGTGAATCTATAATTAATTCAATAGGTGAACTAATAGTAGCACATTCTATGTTAAAGAAAGTAAGATGTAATATCAGGAGAGGGAGAATGTTAGGTGGTTGGCAGCAGTGTGCCAGCCGATGGCCCCCTCCATGAGGCCACCACAGCTCAGCAGAACGCCAGTGTAGCTTCTTCTGGGGAGAAAAACACTTAGAGAGAAAATAAAGTTAACAGCTGAAATAACAGGAAATAATGCAATTAGAGAGTGGTGNNTTTTTCAACTCGAAGTTTGTCCGGTAGTTATGTTTCTTTTGCACTTAAAAGTGGTTTAACTGAATAGTTAAGAGTTTGCTAATAGCTGTTCTGGTTTAGCTAACTCAGCGAACTATGGAGACTGTTCTTCATCATTCCGGTCTGGAAATTGGGGGACTAGTGAAGTGCTAATGGACTACTAAAAGAGTGCTTTGTATTATAAATGTTGCTTTGACATTGTTTATGCACTCATCCGAATTCTCCTTCTACTATTAGGGTTTTTATGGCAGCCTGGAAACAACATGAGGTGCATTACCGCCACCTACCGACCTGGAGTGGGGACCGGTACCTTTCTTCCACCACCATTTAGTGGTGTGTGCGTGCGTGTATGTGTGTGTGTGTGAGTGAGTAAATAAAACTGTATAGTCTCTAGAATAAAAACTTCTACGTCTTCTGCTATTCTTATCTGCCTTGTGTAGTTTTGGGGCATGAGATATGTAAAGTGTTGTGTTTGTAATAAATAATTTATTTTGTCAAGATTGTATAATAAAAGCAGTAAGTAATGGTTAAGTACCTAGTAGTTACTGATTTGTTCCTCAGTAGGTACTTGGGAGGAGGCATTACTTTACTTTAGGGTACACATTAGCAGTAGGTAATGGTTAAGTACCTAGTAGTTACTGATTCCTTCCTCAGTAGGTACTTGGGAGGAGGCATTACTTTACTTTAGGGTACACATAAGCAGTAGGTAATGGTTAAATACCTAGTAGTTACTGATTAGTTCCTCAGGTACTTGGAAGGAGGCTTCACTTTCCATCGTCTCTGGAGACGGACGGATGCCGACGAGGGACAACGAAGTGACAGACAAGTGAAATCAAGATGATGCAGGGATGTTAAATCACTGTGACATTGCAAATTAGCTGCATCCTTCATGAAGTTCACAAAACAGAGTCTACAGGCACTACATTAATCTGGGATTCATTCCTTATTGCTTTCATAAATAACTACCCATCAATCTCTGAATAAGACTGATGAGCGTTTTTACCAGTAACTACTGGTTAACTACCCATTAGTCCCTGAAAAAGACTGATGAGCATTTTCACCAGTAACTACTGATTAACTACCCATTAGTCCCTGCTTCATTACTCATTACCCCCTAAGTCACTTCCTAGTAACGAAGCACAATATAAATGATGAGAGTTTGCAGCAGTAACTACTGGTTAACTACCTATTAGTCCCTGCTTCATTACGCATTAACCCCTACGTAGTTCCCTAGTAACTAAGCACTATTTTGCGTACCTTATTGTAAAGTGTTACCAAGCAACTCAACTGAATTGTGCATTTAGAAGCTAAATTTACCAATTTATGTTTTGAAAATTATAGAAAGATAAAAATGTCAGTTTGTGATACAGAAAAGCAAATCTGCAAAACAAGCTAGATTTTAAACACAAACATGGTCATGGAACCCTCACCCCTCCCGTTGGGTATCATTTCTTGGTCACGGCCATTAGTGATGCGCGGATTGTCTTCCAACCTGCGGGTTAGCCGCGGGTCGGGTTGGGTCGGGTCAATAAATTATTACTTTAGTGCGGTGCGGTTTGGGGTGGGTTCATCAAATATATATATTATATAGATATGCACACTGAAGATACAGCAATTAGCCTTTCGCCGGTCCCGCCCCCAGAACGGCTATTGTCCAATCACACATCATAGCAACCGTTACTATCCGACAACTCCAAACAAAATGATGAAGCTAAGCCTAATTTACTACTAAGCATTAGCCTCGATAGTAGTTGTGTCTCCTTCGTTTCCCTTCAGAACCTCCCCATCGAGCTCAACCAGCAGCATGAGTGCTCCCCCCGCCCGCGGCTGGGCGGAGTTCCGCCTCCCAGACTATCCAAGACCCTTTTAGATAAGACACACCGTGCCGGCAAATCAGCGTAATATTACCTCAACCGTGTGTCTTATTAACGCACATTAAGCCTTGGCGCAACAGCGGGTGGTGTCATGATCACGTGATGAATTAATGCCGAGCTCCGGCCGGGAACTATATTGAAAATAAAAGTAAACACGGGCGTAAAAAGTTACATTTTATAAACAGACTCAGCTGAGATGATAGCGATGCAGAGCGCCGGGAGCTTTTCTCCGTTAGAGCTGCCTGCAGCTCAGATCATCTGACAGCTGACATCTGACAGCTCACAGGGACAGGGCGTCACCGCCCACTGCTCCTCGGATCCACGCGTCCCCGCACGCCGGACCTTCTCCCAAACTCCAAACTCCTTGTTCCCTGCTACGCTTCGCTCAGCGGAGCCGACACTAATATATCCCTCCACTGCATATTGTAACCATTTTTGCCTCTATCTGGATGATATTGAGGACGAATTGCTCCAAAAAATGTCGCTGACACGCATCTGTCTACTTCTTACCATCACGGAAATCTGCGGAGCTGCAGTATTTGATTCACTTATTGTCGGAGTTGGCAACAGTAACTAAGGGGGGCGGGGCTCGGCGAAAGGTCAATTAATCAATGCATAATGTTGTAAAACACAATATTAAAGACAGTTATTTAAACACGTCATGTTTTAAAACATAACGTGCAGATAACCTTCAACCCTATGACGTAGGCACGTACAGAAAGCGCCAGCGAAGTGCGCTCCAAGCAGGTGGCAGGCAGCCACATCAACAAAACGATGGAGGAAGATATTTTGGATAAAATTTGTTCAGGAGTTTCTATTCTTAAAAGGAAGGAGAGACAAACTAATCGCGTGTTTGGGAAAGATTCAGTGAGGTATGAAGCTCAATATTATAACTTGTTTTTTAATGAGGCGGTGCAACGTGGGTTGTAAAACTAGACAAAGCGATGCGGGGTGGTTTGGTGCGGGTCAGACGTTTTGAAATCTGCGGTATCCGGGGGTTGAAAAAAGGCCTAACCCACGCATCACTAACGTCCGTCTGATACCAGAACCTGCATTGCACCAGTCGCCGTTTTCCAGGTCCAACCATCTTTTGTTGTCCGTGACTTCAAATAGTGTTTTTCTTTTTGGGACTCTGGTAGTTTGTCCTAAAGTTGAAGTGGTAGCAGCCGGCTGTTTCTCCTTCTCTGATATTATTGAGCGGAGAACCTTTCACACCAGTGGTGTTCTTTTGCTAAATATGTGAGTGTGTAATGAGTGGAGGACCCAGGTAAATGTGGAAGTGAGGTGGTTCGGCGAGACCAACAACCGGATGGTCCAATCATTGGTTTTGGACCAAGCCATGTTATTGGCTGCGGTTTTTAGACATTTGCGAGAGAACCACTTCATTGTTTTTTTTAATCCCTACAATATACTGTATTTATAGCTATACTATGTTGGAACATTGTTAAGAGGCATGAAAAAGAGTATTTTAAGCTAGCTTGNAAGTGCTCTGTTAGGAACATATGGAACAATCAGATCACTGATGTATGATGGAGCTTGATTATTAAGAGCTTTATATGTGAGAAGGAGGATCTTAAAATCTATTCTAAATTTAACAGGCAGCCAATGTAGGGAAGCTAAAACAGGAGAGATGTGGTCTCTCTTTTTAATTCTCATCAGAACTCTAGCTGCAGCATTTTGGACCAGCTGAAGACTTTTGACTACATTCTGTGGACCTCCTGATAGTAATGAATTACTGCAGTAATCCAACCTTGAGGTAATAAATGCATGAACCAGTTTTTCAGCATCACTCCTGGAAAGGATGCTTCTAATCTTAGCAATATTCCGAAGGTGAAAAAAGGAAATCCTACAAACCTGTTTAACGTGGGATTTGAATGACATGTCCTGGTCAAAGATAACACCGAGGTTCTTTACTTTGTTCTCGGAGGCTAATTTAATACCGTTTAGATTCAGGTGTTTTGGAGACGTATACAGACTAAGATTTGCATGGTTGTTCAGAAAAGGCACACAACAATTAAAGCCATACTATGCAACTTTTTCATATTTCTAATAGGGGTGGGACTCGATTAAAAAAGTAATCTAATTAGAGGCTTTGTAGTTGATCTTGATTAATCGCATTTTAATCGTTCAAGAAAGTTTTCCCCGAAAGCAATTTTTTAAAATTAAAAATAAGACAGAATCATATAAGTCATTGACATTATTATTGTAAACACAAGCTCTTTTAATTTCTAAAAAAAATGTTTTTAAATTGTATTTCAATTCAAAACAGAAGAAAAATAAATATATGTATATCACTGGCAAAAATAGGGCAGACCTAAAAGTACAATACTATTTAAAGTACGTTTTGATAATGGTATTGTCTTTAAAATAATAACTAGATAAATTGCATTTCTTGCAGAAATGCGTTTAAATGCTTTATTGCTGAAAATTATAGCTGAAGCTGCTTAAGAAATGAACTGAAGCTTAAATTGAGCTTAATTATCAAAAAGAGCAGAATGGATTTGAAGATTTAGGAGCAAAAATCCCTAAGAAGTGTTATGAAGCTCAAAAAATAGAAAAACTGCTAAACAGAAAGCTCAAATCTCCGTACACAGTTAAAAAAGCTGAACTGTGAATTTAGCAGCGTATGCTGAATTCTGAAGCTGACAGCTTAACATGCCTAAGAACTGAAGTGCAGCTGAAATTGAGTTCAGTTGTCAAAGTTAGCAGAATGAAATCAAAATTAATGACATTTTTTATTTGTTTTTTGTTTGCAGTTTTAGGTTCAAAGTTATATTTATTTTTTTATTTACTGTTTCCATTTACGGGGCTGCATACGGGGTCAAAATGGGCTCAGCTCCATGTAAACTCGAAAAAAGAAATTGAAACAAAAGTTGTGGCCGAGTTTACGTTTCTCTTCCTCCTCTGCTCTCAGGCCTGAGTTTACGTTTCCAATACTTTCTTTTCGTTTACGATGCTGAGCCTGATTTGACATGGGGGGGCGGGCTTTGGGCTCATTGGCTGCATGGGAGATGAATGACAGCTGGGTGAAAGCGCTTAGGTTTGACGTCATTTCCGCCCAGGTCGTGTTTCTGTTGTTAGCAGTAGCACCATGGTTAGCACATCCACATTGCACAATGGTGAGCTACCTGCGTTGGGCAGACCACCGTTCATCTGCAGTAAGTTAATTTTTTCTGTTCATTTACCGTTTATGCAGTTAAAAGTTTTGTTTTTGTCTGAGTTTTTCAATGTGATTGAGCAGCGTGTGCTTCTTGTTAGCGGCTAGCAAGGTTAGCCTTAGCTAAATTCTGAATTACACAGCATCTTTGTCAGATCACATCCATTTCTATTTAGCTCATTTTAACTTGAAAGTGAATGTGTGCGGATTCTCACAGATCTCAGTAACATGGAAGGTAGCCTAACCACCAAGCATGAAGCATATGCATCATTTTACACACAAGATTAATGCTAAGTTACATCTAATTACTGATAATATGTCTCCAATCCTGGTCCACGAGATCTGCTATCCAGCATGTTTTACTTTCTAACTCCTGCACACCTGATTTTAAAAACCAGAAGGTCTGCAGAGCTTAAAGACCACTAATTCAACCACTGACTCAGTTCTGTAGGAGCNGTTATGGGAAGATTTCTACTAAGAGTTCAAGAGGCAGGTCACCACCGGACCACACTGCTTTTTGTCACAGATAATGAGAAGGTGGTATTGCCTTTTTGGTATGGTGAATGGTTATCATACACTATAACACTACATCTTTGTCTCCATGTGTTTTTCAGGCTGACACCAACTACCTTGCCCCTCAGACGAGTGAACTTGTAGTATCAAGCACACCAAAGAAGTTACTTTAGGATATTCTGACTGAACTTGAGGTAATGTATTGACATTATCCAGTTGCCTACTAAACAATATAGCAAATTATAGTTATTAAATAATAGCTACTGGTCTGAGGGGAATGTCCCTTTTTAAGCTTTTTTGTCACACTGTAAAGACTAAATAAAAACAAAACATTCTGATACAAAACTAATCATGAGTCATGCTTTTCTCCCAAGATAGCCAGCCAGCCAGCAGAGATGACCAGCTGACTGTATTGAAGGTCATGCAGTGGTTCACAGGAGTCACATCGGCACCTCCTACTGTCAGAAAGATGATGGTTCAAAATGAGTCTGTTTTGAACCCATGCCTGATAACTTGTGCTTTCCTGTTGTGAGTGCATGTTCACACACTAACATTTCCAACTGCTCACCTCTGCACTTATGAAGAGTTCGTACTAAACTTGACAACTGCAATTACGTCTGGCAAAGAATCACATATGATCTGAAAAGATTTGTAGTTTTGTATTTTAGGTCACAGCTCTTTACTTCAAACTTTTTGTAATTCTGTTATACACAAATTGAACCTGTTATTGTATTGAACTTGAGTAGTTGTTTATTGTATAATAAAGCTTGTAAAATAACAGTCATGCTGTTACTCCACAACTACTGTAATAGTGTTTCACCAGTTTATTTTACTGGGTGTGTGCTTATGTTTATGTTTGCTCAATAAACTCAATATTTCAGTCTCCCATGAGTCCATGATCATCTGATGGTACATTGTTTGCCCAGGTATTGAATTCTGAACAACCTGCAAACCCACTGCCCTGCAGACTGAGTCAGCAATGTGCTATCACTTTATTTAAAGCTGTAATACGGAGTTTTCCTCTTTCAGGAATTATGTATGATTTTTTTAGAAAGCCATAAAAGTAATTGTCTTATCTTGCATTGAGATATAATGTAGGCAATGTGTCTTTTTTTTTGTTTTGCTAAGCCCACCCTCTGTCTCATGATGTGAGCACCGGTAGCATTAGACTACCGCTTACGTACAGAGATCAATCACAGAGCGTGCTCGAAAGGTTTCGACAGATTTGTAAAACCCAAGAATTAAACTTTAGACATTGTCCATATTTATCTTTTCAGCTGTTATTTAATTTTAACTATTACTGGCCAAGTTTATTACTGATCATTTCAATAATTGTACTCATGGGAGACTGAAATATTGAGTTTATTGAGCAAACATAAACATAAGTGCAAAGGTTCAACGAAGAGTAATTTATCATGGTTATCCCAAGTGATTATAAACTGGGTAGTTGAAGTACTGAATTTTAAATTTAGTTTTCGGAAGTCAATAAATGCTACCAGCAAACCACAAATGGGGTACTGAGATCACAATTCATTTTTGTTTCAAACCGTCAGGACACATTGAGTCATTGTCTGTGTGTGGTAGCTCAGTCTGTAGGGCAGTGGGTTTGTATGCAGGTGGTTCAGAGTTCAATACCTGGACAAACAATGACTTTTAGACTTTGTGTGAATTCTGGACAACATGAAATGCTCAGAAACCAAGTAGGAAGTGTCTGCTTGTCTAGTTTGCCCTGTAAGTTACTGGGTTGGCATGCAGATGGTTCAGGGTTCAAAACAAACAATCTCTTTTAGACTTTGTGTGAATTCTGGACAACATGAAATGGTCTAAAAAAGCAAATGAGTGTCATCTACTTGCGTAGCTTGGTCTCTTGGGGTGTTGGCTTGGTGTGCAGGTGGTTCAGGGTTCAAACCCAGAACATAGCAATTTTAGGCTTTGTGTGAATTCTGGACAACATGAAATGCTCAAAAACCAAGTAGGAAGTGTCTGCTTGTCTAGTTTGCCCTGTAAGTTACTGGGTTGGCATGCTGATGGTTCAGGGTTCAAAACAAGCAATGTCTTTTAGACTTTGTGTGAATTCTTGACAGCATGAAATGCTCTAAAAATCTAAGCAGTTGTGTTCTGGTGTAGCTCAGTCTGTAAGGCCTTGGCTTGGAGTGTGAGTGGTTCAGGGTTCAATCCCCAGAGGAATACTTGTGTTGTAGAAATTGAAAGTCCAAACCTTATATGACTGAACAAGTTTTTAAGTACAAAAGCTAAAAACGACAAGTTCAAATGTCCCACCAGAACGTGCTCAAGTGTGAAGGGTTCTGGTGGCGCAGTGGGATTGTTCGCGTTCATAAGTCGCCAGTGGTGCAGCAACTGGTTCGAATCCCGCTTGTGACTACAGGACCTGGATCAGTGCGACAACTCTGAAAGGGGTCGGGGAGGGGGCCTGATTCCCTCCCTGACTTTCTGAGAGATAAATGTGAGGGGTTATGCTGGTTGGAATTGTGCCAAGCTGGGGTTTTCCTGATGTGGCAGCAAAGTACTAAAAAGAATCAAGTACCTTAAAGGGCTTAACATACCCTACTGGACCATGACGGTTGGCCAACTTAATTAAGTTTCACCAAGAAACTCAAGTTGCCTGGCAAGCGGAGATGGCCTAGTAACTGGCAAGTTCAGTTGGCCCAAGTTACTTTAAGTAAGTTTGTCCAGCCCAAGTTACTTGGCCAAACTTACTTAAGCTGGCCCTTGACATGGGCTTACTGGACCATGTTGGTTGGCCAACTTAATTAAATTTCACCAAGAAACTTACAGTCAAGTAGAACTTAAGTTGCCTCTCAAGTAGAACATGGCCAACTTACTTACTTTTAGTCCAACATAAGTTGCTTGGCCAAATTTAAGTTGGCCATTGATATGGGCCATACTTGCTCTTAGTTGGCCAAACCTACTTAAGCTGGCCCTTGACATAGGCTTACTGGACCATGTTCGTTGGCCAACTTAATTAAATTTCACCAAGAAACTTAAGTCGCCTGGCCAACTTACTAGCTTTTAGTAAGTTGGTCCAATCTAAGTTGCTTGGCCAAACTTAAGTTGGCCATTGATATGGTCCAGTAGGGTATGTTAAGCCCTTTAAGGTACTTGATTTTTTTTTAGTACTTTGCTGCCACATCAGGAAAACCCCAGCTTGGCACAATTCCAACCAGCATAACCCCTCACATTTATCTCTCAGAAAGTCAGGGAGGGAATCAGGCCCCCTCCCCGACCCCTTTCAGAGTTGTCGCACTGATCCAGGTCCTGTAGTCACAAGCGGGATTCGAACCAGTTGCTGCACCACTGGCGACTTATGAACGCGAACAATCCCACTGCGCCACCAGAACCCTTCACACTTGAGCACGTTCTGGTGGGACATTTGAACTTGTCGTTTTTAGCTTTTGTACTTAAAAACTTGTTCAGTCATATAAGGTTTGGACTTTCAATTTCTACAACACAAGTATTCCTCTGGGGATTGAACCCTGAACCACTCACACTCCAAGCCAAGGCCTTACAGACTGAGCTACACCAGAACACAACTGCTTAGATTTTTAGAGCATTTCATGCTGTCAAGAATTCACACAAAGTCTAAAAGACATTGCTTGTTTTGAACCCTGAACCATCTGCATGCCAACCCAGTAACTTACAGGGCAAACTAGACAAGCAGACACTTCCTACTTGGTTTCTGAGCATTTCATGTTGTCCAGAATTCACACAAAGTCTAAAAGTCATTGTTTGTCCAGGTATTGAACTCTGAACCACCTGCATACAAACCCACTGCCCTACAGACTGAGCTACCACACACAGACAATGACTCAATGTGTCCTGAAGGTTTGAAACAAAAATGAATTGTGATCTCAGTACCCCATTTGTGGTTTGCTGGTAGCATTTATTGACTTCCGAAAACTAAATTTAAAATTCAGTACTTCAACTACCCAGTTTATAATCACTTGGGATAACCATGTTAAATTACTCTTCGTTGAACCTTTGCACTCTTTTCCCCAATTCTAAAAACTCAGAAATTTGAAACTTTTTCCAAGACCCACAACCTGAACCTGAAGTACTTTAATCTCGTAAAGTTTGTCATAAAGTTCCTTCTGTCGCTGCTTCAGAAATGTCAAGTCCTTGTAAACCTATTCTTAAAAGTCTTACCGATACTGACTCTTGACTTTCATGCGAGACACTTGTGTTTTCTAGCTTCTCACATTTTAGAAAGAGATTAAATCAAGCTGTTGGATTTGATTCTTCACACCCAAGTTCTCCAACTCTTTTTCTTACTGCTTGAGCTACCCACCTCAAACACAAACTGTCATTCTTCATCTTGATTAGATAATAAAGACTGGTTTAAAGCTACAATGGCAAATCTGCAAAACAAGCTAGCTTAAAATACTCTTTTTCATGCCTCTTAACAATGTTCCAACATAGTATAGCTATAAATACAGTATATTGTAGGGATTAAAAAAAACAATGAAGTGGTTCTCTCGCAAATGTCTAAAAACCGCAGCCAATAACACGGCTTGGTCCAAAACCAATGATTGGACCATCCGGTTGTTGGTCTCGCCGAACCACCTCACTTCCACATTTACCTGGGTCCTCCACTCATTACACACTCACATATTTAGCAAAAGAACACCACTGGTGTGAAAGGTTCTCCGCTCAATAATATCAGAGAAGGAGAAACAGCCGGCTGCTACCACTTCAACTTTAGGACAAACTACCAGAGTCCCAAAAAGAAAAACACTATTTGAAGTCACGGACAACAAAAGATGGTTGGACCCCTCCCAGAGTTGTTGCACGAGTAGTCGCACTGATCCAGGTCCTGTAGTCACAAGTGGGATTTGAACCAGTTGCTGCACCACTGGCGACTTATGAACTTGAACAATCCCACTGCGCCACCAGAACCCTTCACACTTGAACATGTTCTGGTGGGACATTTGAACTTGTCGTTTTTAGCCTTTGTACTTAAAAACTTGCTCAGTCATAAGGTTTGAAGTCTCAATTTCCACAACATAAGCATTTCTCTGGGGATTGAACCCTGAACCACTCACACTCCAAGCCAAGGCCTTACAGACTGAGCTACACAAGCACATAACCGCTTAGATTTTTAGAGCATTTCATGCTGTCAAGAATTCACACAGTCTAAAAGACATTGTTTGCCCAGGTATTGAATTCTGAACAACCTGCAAACAAACGCACTGCCCTGCAGATTGAGTCAGCAATGTGCTATCACTTTATTTAAAGCTGTAATACGGAGTTTTCCTCTTTCAGGAATTATGTATGATTTCTTTAGAAAGCCATAAAAGTAATTGTCTTATCTTGTATTGTGATACAATGTAGGCAATGTGTCTTTTTTTTTGTTGCTAAGCCCACCCTCTGTCTCTTATGGCACTTACACACTAGCACCGGGTCGGCTCCGATCGGTCGGCCTCAGTCGGCCCCGGCCCCGCCAGGTTGTTTACACACGTCGTCCAGGACACCCTTTGGAATGCGGACGTGATAGGCGGTCTCAGAAATGTGCGCGAAAAATTGGCGCGAATATATCAGTGATGTGGGCGGGTCAAAGGAGCGCGGAGAAGTTTGTACGGTGTCTTCCTTATTAGAAAAGGCTGTGTGTGTGTGTGTGTGAGTGTGTGCGCGCTGCGCTCCTCACAGCCGACGGGAAGAGAGAAACGGCTGGGTGGGTCAGAGGAGCGCGGAGAAGTCTGCGGTCTCTTCCTTATTAAACAAAAGGCTGTGTGGCAACACTGTGTCAGTGTGTGTGTGCGCGCGCTGCGCTCATCACAGCAGACGGAAACAGATAAAACAGCTTCAGTCAGAGGCTTGTTAACTCCTCTGCATTCAGAGTGATAATGAAGCGCGCATGGGCGAAGCCCCTGCTGGCGATTCTATCCGCTAATCGGAGGTTCCCCCTAAAGGTAGGCGTGAGTTTGAGCCAACCAATGAGTAGGCAGTGGGTGTGTTGGCCCGGTTTCGACAAAAAGCAGACCTCCTTCGGATGAGGGCCGAAAACACGTATGGTTCAGCTCCGGAAATCCCCGGGCCACCCGGATGTGAAAGGAACTTACCCAATCCCGCCCGTTCCGAGCCGGCGCTAGTGTGTAAGTGCCAATAGAGTTCTATGCAATATGATCTGAGCACCGGTAGCATTAGACTACCGCTTACGTACAGAGATCAATCACAGAGCTACTCGAGTGTTAAGGACGTACCTCGGCTGTTGCAGAGTTGGCGACCTTTCTCATGGACAAGCAAGTCTTTAAAATATAAATATATGAATACACAACATAACATGAGCATAATAATTGTAAAACAATGTGTTTTAGCTGTTGGTTGGCTAGAGGAGTGCATTCATGAATGAGAGACGTTGCTTTCGGCTGTAAATACGGAAGTGGAAACCACGGCTTAGTGCGATACATTTGTCAGCCACTAGATGGTGCCGTCAGATAAAAAATTATCCGGAGTTCTACTTTAATAGGTACACACCGATGATAGAATTTAGTAAATCACCTCCTTCCCAATCATGGTCCTTCTTTACTCCTGTAAATTTCTAGGACATCTGTCTCATTCAAAAAAAACATGAAACCAACTTCCTGCCCTGTTGATTTTCTCCCAACCACTTTGCTTCTTAAGGTCTTTGACCAAATTGGCCCATGCATTGTGGATTTTATTAATCTATCTCTCCAATCTGGCTCTGTACCTTCTGTTTTCAAACATGCTGTTGTTGAACCGATCCTGAAAAAACCCAGTGTGGATTCCTCTCAGCCTAATAATTACAGACCCATTTCTAAATTGCCCTTTATCTCTAAAATCTTAGAAAAAGTTGTGGCCGATCAACTGATTACTTTTCTGGAAATTCACAACAACTTTGATAAATTCCAATCTGGTTTTCGTAAAAATCATTCAACAGAAACAGCTTTGATTAAAGTTTCCAGTGACATCATGATGGCTGCAGACAATGGGGAATTTTCAGTCTTAGTATTGTTGGATCTTTCTGCAGCTTTTGACACTGTTGATCACAGCACCTTAATTAACAGACTTCATGACTTGGTGGGAATCTCTGGAACTGTTCTAGACTGGTTCAGATCGTACCTTTCTAAAAGAAGTTTCAGTGTCTGTATAAACCAAATCATGTCAGATTCCACCAACCTGTTCTGTGGGGTACCCCAAGGCTCTGTTTTAGGTCCACTCCTGTTTTTATTATATATACACCCTCTTGGACAGATAATTGATGCTTTTCACAATGTCTCTTATCACCTATATGCAGATGACATTCAGCTGTACTGCTCCTTTAAGGATTCTGAGCTCCATAAACTGGCTGAACTACTAGAGTGCCTATCAGCGATCACTAGTTGGCTAGAAGATAACTTCCTTCAGTTAAACTCTGAAAAGACTGAATGTCTGATCATTGCCCCTGAGAGCATGTCTCCTCTGATTAGTCAACAACTTGGTCATTTAGCTTCTGCTGTCAAGTCAAACATGAGAAATTTGGGTGTTTTTGACCAATCAATGTCTCTTGAAGGCCACTCAAAAACGCTGGTCAGAAACTGCTTTTATCACTTGAGAAATATCTCCAAACTGCGAAGGTTGGTGTCAAAACATGAGCTTGAAATGGTTCTCCATGCCTTTATCTCCTCCCGTCTAGATTACTGTAACACACTTTTCACATGTTTTAACAAAAAAGCCCTTGACCGCCTTCAGTTGGTCCAGAATTCTGCAGCGAGGCTCCTAACTGGAGCAAACAGAAGAGCTCACATCACTCCTATTCTGATGTCTCTGCACTGGTTACCCATTAACTTTAGAATTCAATTTAGGATCCTTACTATAACATACAGGGCTCTACATGGCCAAGCTCCTCCTTATGTTACTGAACTGTTAAAGCCTTATGCTCCAACCCGAGCCCTCAGGTCCACAAACCAGAACCTTCTAGAAGTTCCAAAGACCAGATATAAAAGTCGAGGTGATCGATCTTTCCAGGCTGTTGCACCCCGACTTTGGAATGAACTTCCTTTATCCTTACGTGTTACTGACAGTCTGGTCACCTTTAGAAAGCAGCTGAAGACCCTTTTGTTTAAAACTGCTTTTACTTAAATCTTTTATGTTTTATTCATTTTTTCTTACTTGTATTTATAATAATCTTTCATTTGTTTTATCATTTTTATAATTTTATGACTTTCTGTTTTCTGATTTTTAATGATTTTATGATATTCTGTTGTTTTGTTTTAAGATCATTTTATGATGACCATCTTGTGTTTTGTTGATCTTTGTGAAGCACTTTGTGATTCTTTGTCTGTGATAAGTGCTATACAAATAAAATTTACTTACTTACTTACTTACTAAAAGCAAGCCAAACTGCTCCTTTAAGTGTCTGTTGTTAATCAGCTAAAATCTCTTTTCTTGGTTTGAGTGTGTGTGTATACTTATATTTATTAGTTTGAGGGGTCTCATTGCAAAGAGTCCACCAACGGTGAGAGGCCTAGTGTAGTTGTGAGGCCCAAAATCCAGGGCCCCACATTGGAAACTATTTTAAAGCAGCTTTGGAGCCTTTCCTAATATGAAAGTACAGTTCATACCTAGTCTATTTAAACAGATGAAAGGATTAATTGCCTTAACAATGTAACAATGTTTTTATCCCCACTAAACCATAAAATCTGGTTAAATGCATGCTTGTTAAATAGATTCATTTTGTCTTTGTGATAAACTATTATTCCTTTTTTTCTTTTAGTAAGACAGTTTCGACCAAACACCAGTCTTCCTCAGAGCGTCATCCAACTTTCTGCTGTCGTGTCATTTAGCAGCTGGCTGATCTGGGAACGCTGTCAAACTGCGCCCCCAGACCAGTCGCCCCTACCTCCCCCCGGCTCTGGATGATGGAGACCCAGGTGTGTGACAGGGTGTATGCCCCCTCATCCTGGTTGATGGTGTCGCTCACACGCTTCTGGATCCCGATGGACATTCTGATCCATCGTTTGGTAGGTATGAAAAAAAAACATCTTTAAAAAAACATTTGTCTTACTAAGAAAAAAAAAGGAATAAAATGCATGTTTGTATTGGTTTAACTAAACATTTAGAAAGAAATACCCATTTAAAATGGAAAAGATTTGAATGTAAACAAAAAAGCCCCAAAAAACCTTGTGTGTAAAGGTGATCCTCACAGGATTGGAATGTTAGAAACGAGCCCCATAGACTAAAAATGTACTTGTTACAAAAAAATTAAAATTTTTTTGTATTGAAAGTGATTTTTGGCTTCAAGATTATTTGGGACTTTTCCTGATTTTTGCCTGAGTATAGCACCACCAGGCAGGGTGACCCTTCAACCGGGTAAAAGAAATCTCAGGCCTGAGTTAGGCCATAATGTGTGTGTGTGTAGCAACTATACTTTTAATTAGAAAAATAAAAAATGTTATGAATGTACGCAATTCTCATATTTACCATAAAATTTGAAATATAAAAAGTGGCAACCACTTAGAAAAAAACAAAACGACACTTTATTCAGTGAGCACCAGGAAGTCAGTACAAGCCTTTTTAAAAAAAAAAAAAAAAAAAAGAAAGTCAAGTTTTGTTTGAACATGAAAATTGTAATGATACAGAAAAAAACTTCTAACATTCATCATTACAGGCAGAACATCTCAGAGTGGGATTAAAATAATCCCCAGTCCTTTAGTGTGCTTCATAATAAAATAACTACTTCTAGACATTAAGGAGAAACATTTGACAGAAACAAACATTAGTACATCTAAATCATAACGTGCTCACTATGTTACGCTGGAAATGAACGTTTTAAGCTTTAATCCTAGTGCCGTGAAGCAGATGTGTTAATGGCTGTAATCTGGAACTATTTCAGTTTTGCTGATATTGTTGGATGTAAATATAGCTGATTTCTACTTGTATTTGTACCTAAATTCCACAAGAAAAGGAAACATCAGAAGTCTAAATTAACATTGTGTTACAGATTAGTTCAGTTCTGTAAACTACATTGATTAAACACTTCTGTGCACTTTTCACTAGTAAGATAAAGTATTTCTAACCAGACCATAATTATATTATTAGAGTAACATTTACTTCCAAAGACTTGCAGTTTGCCTTTAAGTGGGATCTCTAAAGTTAAAAATTCATATTCATGTTCAACAGCTGCTATATCTACATCTTTTATTAATGCTGCCTGTAAAATATCAGATCATTATTATTCTGTAGTTCTGAGATGAGACGTTTATGGTGATTTACTTCTTAAAAAACTACAACTACCTCATATCTAAACAGACACATGTGTGGCTAGTGTATAAGCTGCCCTCTCACACCTGCGTTCAGGTGAGAACTAAAAACATTGAAATAAAAATATTTAAACAAAGTAAATGTGTGTGGAATTGTGTTTTTTTTTTCTTTTTAATACATTTTATGTGCCTTCAAGTGTTCCCCAAACGCGTCGTTTTTCTACCCCACATTCAACATGCCTGCATGTGTGTTGGTGTGTTAATACGAGTGTGTGTGATTCGATGGGTTTTCACACGTATGTGTTCTCTACACACAGCACTATGTAGTGGTTGGAGCAGGAGCGGGCGTGTTGTCCCAGCAGCAGGCCCGTCTGCAGCAGCGCGGCCTGACCCGTCACCGCCATGTCGGCCGTCCTCCACGCCTCGCAGTAGTTGGAGGTCAGGCGGGTGCCGGCAGGGCTGGAGCCGTGCCAGACCAGCTTCTCTGGCCTGCGGGAGGAGGTGGAGAGTCTTAAAGAGTGTCTGATCTCCACCAGATAAACATAAATGTGTTCTCCAGTTTTTTTTTAACATATTTCTATGCGTTTGTATCGTTTTTATTTTCAAATTCACTTTATTTATCTGACTATCGTGTCTTGCATTAGGCTCTAAAGTAAAGGATTCACGACTTTTTTCTTTCCCGACTCGCTCACACCCACTCACCATGCTGAGTCAGTCATCACGTTGCGCCCATCAAAGGAGTAGATGGGTGTAGAGGGATCAAAAACGCCTCCATTACCAGATATGATAGACGCCCAGCTACTGAACAACACTTCACCCTGAAGGCAGCAGAAACACAATAATTTACACATCAGTGTGGCTTTGAGACCGAAGGATTACGAGTGAAGTCAAACTAAACCAATTATTGTGCAAGAATGAGGAAAAAATGAAATAAAGTATATCTGATGAAAATCTATAAATAGTTCCTCACCCTCAGGTTGACCACAGGCAAATCATTGCGGTCTCCCTTCCTCACTATGGTTGCCAAATCCTGGAGGTGTGAGGACAGGAAGGCCCTGTAGGTGGAGGTGAGCCCCACCGAGCGCGCCTGCTGGTAGCAGTGGAAGTCTGCCCAACGGATCCCCCGCATGTCCCCTCTGAGGGGTGCGTTCAGGGCCACCAGATGGAGCTGAAATAGGATGGATGCAGAAATGAGGAGATGTCACACTCTGGCCACTGCTGAGCTGATTATGATTCACATCAGAAATTTGTGTGTGTGCATGAGAAAGGATATCCGTGTGTCTGTTACACTCACACTAGGTACCGTGTTGATGGATCGAAGAGGAACATTGTAGCTGGCCTGATAGCCTCTACTGCTGTCCTGCAGTTCCTAAAGCAGAAGATTTAAATAAAAAACAAATAACTATTGACTGCAAAAGCACATGTCTTTTCACTTATAGTGTGTGTGTGTGTGTGTGTGTGTGTGTGAGTGAGAGAGAGAGAGAGAGAATGAACCTGGCTGCGAACTCTTTGATGTCTACTCCAGTCTTCAGGTCTGCTGAGGGCCTGGGATGCTTCTGATGAGGTAGGCTCCAACTGGATCAGTTTGCTAAGCTGAAACACACACACACACACACACACACACACACACACACCCCTAATGTTAAATTTCACTGTGATCAGAACATAAATAATGTCGGGGTTGACCCCGGACCCCTAGGCTGTGAACCAACAGAATGAACAAACCTGGATCTTTCTCCAGCCGTTGTGGACTTTGATGTACAGCTCTCCGTCTGTCTCAGACACATACGCCAAGGTCCCCTCAACAGCGTGGTGCATCTGTCTGGTCAGAGCTTGGACTGTCTTAAAGGTCATCACCTGATCACACACCATCAGTACAGCTTTGTAGCACTTATATTAATTTATATATAAATATTCATTTGTCTCCAGTTTATTTCCACCTGGACCTTACCGGGCTGGCATAACCTGGAGATCCAGGTGGACCAGGAGGACCAGGGATACCGACACCTGATGACAAAACACAAGTAATACATTCAAGATATATAAATAATTCACAACCTCATTGTTTTGTATCTCTTTTTACAAGCACACACACCTGATTCATACACAGGTGCTGCTCCTGGAGGTCCAGCTGGCCCAGGGGGCCCTTGAGGACCAGGTTGTCCCAACCCAGGAGCACCCGGCAGACCAGGAGAACCTACTGGACCTACGATGGACTCACCTTTTGGACCCTGAAACCACAAACACATAAACAGCAATTTAATAATAGAGTTGTATTATTTTAAATGATGACATTGACCATGAAATATGCTGTTGTGATGATGACACGGTCAAAAGCAGCATCACACAGATTCTTTCAGAAGGAAATCTCAGATCATCACTGTGATGGAGAACAATTAACATATTTAACACGCCAACACCACCACCATAAATAACTCATATGTTCAGCAAGATGTTGTAGATCAACACGTTTTAACACTTTATGATCCGATTTGTATTAATATGAAGCATATTTTAAGAAGTACAAATAAAATAAATAATAAAACAATTAATGCATTTTTTTTTACCAAAACAACAACACTTTTTTAACTTGGTAATTTTGGTTCTGATATGGAAAAGTTTGGACACCCCTGATCTAGTCAGTCTAGTCAAACTTACCACTAGTCCAGATCTTCCTGGGAGTCCTGGTAGACCAGGCTGGCCCGACTCACCCATTTCTCCCTTCTCACCTTTAGCTCCCTGAGAGGGTGAAGAAAAAAAAACAGAACAAAAATCACATCAGGACATTCAGGAATGACTTTTGTTACAGTAAATCAACCTACAGCTTCTGAGCTGACTATAATGCTCCTAAAGTAAAAACCCAACAGATCTGATTTCAGATTGTCCTAATCTATCATTCATCTTGGAAAATAGTTTTTTCCGACTCTGCAGCTTCTGGTGTGTGATGGGAGATAAATCACTCACCATGAAGTCGTCAAGAAACCCAGGGACTGAAAGGAAAAAATACCTTTTATTATGTTGCATTATTCTGAACATTAAAGACACAGGTAATTCAAAGGTCAAAGGTCAGCGAGCATTTAAGAGAAGCCTCACCGGGTGTTCCTGGCTCTCCAGGCATCCCTTCCTCTCCTTTGTCTCCTTTAATTCCCATCGACTTTCCCAGGGCCTCCTACACACACGCACACACACACACACACGCACACACACACGCATGCACGCACACACGCACACACACACGCACACGCACACACACACACACATTAATAATTATGTAAACATGTTAAATCCAGTAGAGCACCTGAGGATTATTTTGCTGTCAGCTTTAAAAAAAATAAAAAAAACAATCTTCTGTTAAACATAAGAGCCATGCTCGATTATTGAGGTTAAAACTCAGGGATTAAGCAGTTTACTCAACACAAATCTGGGTTAATGAAATTAGTTGAAACTGTTCCTTTGTCTTCCTATTTCAGTAAATTTGAGTCTGGTCTTACAAGAAGCCTATAAATCATTTCACCAGCCTATAGGACTTTAACTAAAGACTTCTGACTCTATTTGGTAAAAAAAAAACCTTATGGTATGAAGAAATAAAACACACACATGCATGCACGCACACACACTAATAAAGAAAAGGCTACTGAGTAACCTCACTTGTGTACCTGGCAACAGGTAGATCAGAGATGGCGTTATCTTACTATTGGAAAATTCAAATGTTTTTTTAAAAAAAGCTCTAATTTTAAAAATTCACTAACTAATTCACTGATCCAGCTCTGATCTACATGTGCTAAACGGATGAATCCTCATCTTTATGAGGAGGAGGAGAGGAGATGATGCAAGCAGGATTCAGTCAAACCCCATTTAAAGCATCTGACATTTACGTTTGTCCTAATGCTCTCGACATAAATAACCTTCAGGTTATTGTGGTTCTGAAGTCAGAAAATAAAGTGTGAATTCACTGTTAATTCAAGTAAGCATTAAACAAGGACAAATGTTAAAGTGTGATGAATGAGGCCAGATCCACCTGTTAAGGGACCACAAAGAGGAAAAACTGAGGGGTAAAAACAGAAAAGGAACAAGGTCTGGTTTGTAGGAAAGACCAGAAGGCTGCCATGCTGTGTAACCCACACACCACCAGGACCACTAGATGATCAACTCATCCAGATGGTCCGACTCAGACTTACTCGTCCCTGTTTGCAGTGCGGTCTGGGGCGCACCGGGAACACCGTCTTTGAGATTTAAAGAAGAGCAGCACGATCAGACCGTTAACTTTGTTCTCAGCCATCACTTGATTAGGTAAAAACTCTAAAATCACGACCATGAACCATTAGATATATAAAACCATTACATGTAAAAGGTGCTACAACTCTTCTGATAATTCTTCGTCACATTTCTGCATCACTCTGTTTTGGTGATTATTTCTCTGACCTAAAATAAAACTTTTCTACAAACTTTGATACGACAGGAAACGGTTGGTTATGTTTCACAAACAGAAATCTGATATCCTCTAGATCAACGGTTCCCAAACTGGGGTCCCCTCAAGATTGCAGGGGGTCCCCACAATTTTGTCTGTGCTGAGGTTGGGAGGTTACCAAGACTATATTTGTAAAAATTACATTTAAAAAATCCCAGTAACACACCCAATAGTATAATCAACGCTCTGCATAGCAGTTATAACTAAAGTTTTTACTTAAAGTAGCTCTCCGGAGGATTTCTTTTATCTGATGGCACCATCTAGTGGCTGACAAGCGTATCGCACCAATAGTCGGTGGACTCAGTAATTTAAGATGGCGACTGCACGTTTCTTGTTTATGAATGAGCTTCTGTAGCCGACAAACAGAGCTAAAACACGTTGTTTTACAAGTATTATTCTCATGTCATGTTGTGTTTTCATATATTTATATTTTAAAGACTTACTTGTTCGTGAAAAGTTCATCAACTCTGCTTCAGCCGAGGTACTTCCTTAATTCGGAAGCACGTAAGCGGTAGTCTAACGCTATTGGTTAGTTCTGGTCAGCGATCAGTTTCCTATTGCACGGATTTTAAGGAGCAGAGCGCGGGCTTAGCAAAAAAAAAAAGATGTATTGCTTACATTATATCACACTACATGATAAGACAATCACTTTTACGGATTTCTGAAAAATCATACAGAATTCTTGAAAAGGGAAAACTCCGGATTGCTGCTTTGTAACCAGAACCGGTGGCCGCCCCGGGACTGGGAGATCAGGGTTCGATTCCCGGACTTTGAAAAAATGGGGCCCAAAGCCTCCTCGCTTGACACTCAGCACTAAGGGGTTGGATTGGGGGGTTAAACCACCAAATAGTTCCCGAGGCGGCCACAGCTGCAGCTCACCGCTCCCCACCATGGGGATGGGTCAAGTGCAAAGATGTAATTTCACCATTGTGTGATGATGACTTGGGACTTTAACTTTGTGTGGGCAGGCTCCACCATACTTGGGTGAACTTATTCAGCCGTATGTTCCATCCAGGGTGCTTAGATCAGCTGATCTCCATTTGTTAGCCACACGCAAATCCCGGCTGAAAACCAAGGGTGCTAGAGCTTTTTCTGTAGTCGCCCCTACCCTGTGGAACAGCCTGCCCCTGGATGTAAAGATGGCTGATACGCTGGCCTCTTTTAAAGTACGTCTGAAAACACACTTGTATGCACTGGCATTTTAGATGTAATTAAGCGACTGCAGGTTTCCCTTTGTCTGTTTTTATTTTTTTATCTGTGATATCATTTTTATCTGTTTTTATTTTTTAACTTTGCTACATAATTTTTTTCTTATTTGCCTTTGGTCTTAATATTTTATAAGGCTCTGTTGGCTTTTAAATTGATTTTTATTCGTTTTTATTTCTATTATTGTTGTGCAGCACTTTGGGGCAACGATGTTGCCATTTAAAGGTGCTATATAAATAAAGTTTGACTTGACTTGACTTGACTTTAATCACTTCTAATGTGTGAATGCGAGTAGAAGTTGTGATTGGGGGTCCTGGCTTATCTTGGATATAGGCAAGAGGGTCCCCTCACGGAAAAAAGGTTGGGAACCACTGCTCTAGATGGTATTGGCAAAATAATCTGAGATCTGTTTTACAATGCTATGTATGATAAAGAAAGTTCTACACAATTTCTTCAGTTCATATTATGTGACTTCAGTTAATTTCATTTTACACATTCTGACACAATGTTCCCAGAAAATGACGATAAAGACAACTAAAACAAAATTTAATGACCAATAAAATTATAGAAAACCAGACATTTTGCATTATAATGAAACATAGAGCTGCCACGCCAAAATAAAATATCATAACGCAGTGTTTGCGAAAACTTTTCAGCCACGCCTGCCAAACTGGTAGACGTGAGAGCGTCTCACGCAGGACATTTTTGAACCACGTATGACAAAATCCTCGCGGGCTTCAGACTTGTATCTATTTAACAGTGGGTATTGTAGTGACCTCTGACCTTTACATATTATACATATTTTTATTGTGACAATAATCTGTTGACATAATTTGAAAAAAGAACCATCAATGTGATTTTCTGCCAAATTCATAAAATGAGGATTAACAGAATTTATCAGGAAATTAATAGAGATCATATAATTATTTTAAATTATTATGAAACACCAGAAACAACATATTATATATGACAATATTTCTAAATAGTGTAATGACCCATAAGGGCTTTTTGTGACTGATGCTGTAGCCTGATGTTACTGTTCCTTTAAGAGACGCTGTGGCTGGTTGAGGTGAAACTGGAAGTTGGAGATGCAGGTTTATCTCAGCTGTTTGTTAAACTACCCTAATAAACTACTGTTAAGGACAAAATGTCATTCTGTCTGACGTTTTAGTTCATCACAAATATCACAATATAAAGAAATTATCTTTTTTTTTTGGGGGGGGGGGGTTGCACTGTGCCGAGGTCCACGAAATGCCTAGAAACGGCCCTGGGTGTGGGACTGAGTTTTGAAGGATGAGCTGAAATGTATCAAATAAATAAATATTACATGCTTATAAATTATTATTATTATAAAATTACAAACGTGTAGTGGGATATATCTGCCTACATTTTCCTTTTCAAACACTGTTTTGTTTTTTATGCGACTATTTTCCTGTCCTGTCTGTCTCTTAGCTGCATCTCCTCTCAATCCTCCAGAAAAACTGCTGCCTGGCTTCTTACTTTTCAACTCACAAGTTACTTTTGAAATTAGCAGATCAAAAAGATCCGTCGACCGCAAAAATAGCAGAATGTGCGGCCGCGCCAGTGAGGTGACGTCACCGATGCACGGGAGATGATCTCTGCAGCAGCGGAGCGCGTCAGGCACAAATGAAAGAAAGTATGAGCAAACGTGAACGATCGCGTGTTAATTATGTTTTTTTTGGTGGCGCCACTTTGAGAATGTTACTGTGGCCGTGTGCAGGACGCAGCTGCCCGGCGGAGCGCATCAGTAATCAGCGCTCTGCCGCTCTCCATCCTCTCCGCCCAAAAGAAGACCCGCTACGCTGAGAGTCCAAATAAATAATATATGTAGAAACTAGATCTTTTGAGGGGGAAGCCAACAAACAGTCTGCAGTTTTCAGGAAGTTTATTTTATTTTGGCACGTTCAGAGTAGACGCACGGCGTCGGTCATAATGTCCGACGATGTGAAGTTTTTCGTCGGACAATATTAAACCACGTCGGTAATGTCCGACTGTCCGACGTGTTTTCGCAAACACTGATAACGTGGTCACCTTATTGTTCTAACAACATAATTTTCACATTCTTACAGTATACTATCATGTTCTTACAATATAGTATTTTTGCATGAACAATACACATATGTATGACGATTGTACAATATAATGATATTGTACAATCGTCATACATATGTGTATTGTAAGAACGTGATATTATATTGTTCAAACCTGATAATTATATTGTACAACATATACTGTTCATACTTACTTCACCGAGTCTGGGAATCTTTCCAGGAAGTCCAGGACGGCCTGGAAGACCTGGGGGACCTGGAGGTCCCTGAAAAAGAGACGAAGAAGAAAATTTATTATTTGTATTAAAGACAAACAAATACAAGCTACCAATAGCAAAGGTCAGTCAGTCTTCCAGAAGTAAGGATTCATTATTTTATTGCAAACATTTTCCTTGATCTGACCGTTCTCCTTATCCAGTTTAAAGAGGACCTAGAATGTAAACCAACATGTTTCTTGTTGTTGTTGAATAAGACAGCTTGGGTGGTCAACAGCAGCATGCCAAAGAGTCAAAGCCGTGTGTGACCTACTTTTTATTTAAATTAGAAAGTTGAAAAAGGCGAGAGAAAAACTTCTGATCTGAGAAAACCTTCCTTAACACGTCACTAGGGGGAGCCACGCCTCCTCAAACCTGCATGTCTCCAGTGTCTGAGGCCTTCTGGGGAAACTAACCAATCAGCAAGCAGCTCATTATCATATTCATGTCCTGGCCGAGTGGGCGGGGTCAACAGCTCTTTTCACACCAAGGCTGGTTTAGGGGGTTTAGAATGGCCTGTATCAGGGCTCCTGGGACAGATGAAAGCCAGAAGAACATTTCTGATGCTTTTTAGAGGCTCAAAGCTGGTTTAGATGGTTGATTAACTGCATTCTAGGACCTCTTTAAGTCAAATGGACACAATGATGAGATTAGTGAATGAGATAAGATCAACTGTGAGTTTGGTGAAGTGAAACCACTAAAGCGTTGGCCTGAAAGAGAAATCTTTGCTTCTATGAGTGAATAAATAGTGATTTTTTTTACAGTCTTTCTGGTTGGTTCTCTTACCGGGAGGCCGATAGATTCTCCTCTGTCACCCTTTTTCCCAGGTATACCAGGTCGCCCCTGCAGACAGAGAAAGTCACATGTATTTGTTCTTTTTTTTACTTTAACACTTTATCAGTCAACTGGTACACAAGCACTCACAGGGCGCCCAGGAAAGCCATATTCACCCTTTTGACCAGGAGGTCCCACTGGTCCCTGAAACAGTTAGGAAACAACAGTTACAACAGTTACGATCTGAGGACAACAAATTCAGTCCTCATAAAAAACTTAAACAAGAACATCCTTGTTCTAAGTGTTCTAAACCCACCATGGGTCCATCAGTACCTCGGAAACCACGGTCACCCTGAGAAAATATAAGTCCGTACAGCAAAACATGAGAGGAGACTCCAGATAAATCTGGTACATGGAGACTAAAGACACATTACAGTGACACAGTCATCAGCTGGTGCATAAAGAACTGGATCCAGTGAGTGAAAGGTCGTTAGTCTGGTACCTTAGGGCCTTTGGGCCCCTGACGGCCTCTCGGTATAGACAGAATGGATCCATCAGCAGCAATAGTCACCCCAGGTTCTCCCTTTTCTCCCTGTCAGAGAAAATAAAAAGCGATAAAATCATGTTTTGAATATATGTACTTAGGGATGCTAATATTCATAGACATGCTGGTATCAATTAGAGTTTTCACCCTGAGCCCTGCTGGCCCCTGGATTCCTTGGAGGCCTCTGTCTCCCTTTTGTCCCCTCGGGCCCTGGGAAGGAATTTCATTAATTTCATTAAATCCAAAGGAAATACCATACCATACCATACCATACCATACCATACCATACCATACCATACCATACCATACCATACCATGTTTATTTATGAAGCACATTTAAAAACAGCATGACAGCTGACCAAAGTGCTGTACAGCAGTAAATAAAAAGGAAACCCCGAAATACCAAACAAGATAAAAATCAGATGAAAGACAAAAGGAATAGTAGATTAAAATAATAAAAAAAAATCTAAAAGAAACATGCTAGAGAATAAGCAAAAACACAACTAAAAACATAAATATGGAATCATAAAGTTGCCACCCAGTAAAAATAAAATAGAGCATGTATTATGTTATAACAAGCTTGTACAATATAGCATCATATTATTATGTTATAGTTTTTGCATTTGAACATAAAAATATCACATTTTAATATATACACATCTATCACAATTGTACAATATATTATCATGGTCTTACAATGTAAATCTAATACTGTAGGAATGTTATAAATTGTGAAAATTATGCTGTTTGAACAATAAAGTTTTCATGTTATTATGACAAAATGAAGTTGATGAAGGTTAGTGCAGATCAGCGATTTTGCCCGTGTGTGAGTGTGCGTGTGTGTGTGTGTCTGCTCTGTCTTCTCAAACCCTCAGAAGCCTCTTTTATAAAACAATGCCGCCAATTTGCTGCAACGCCCATGCGGCATCTGGGAGCCTAAAGTCGTTTATAAGAGCTCAGACCGTGGCGGTAATGGTGCGCAATCATGTCCGTTTTATAAAAGATTACGCGATGGCGGCAAAAAGGAGGTATGGGGGCGGTCTCTACGCTGTCGCGGACTTCCGTTTATTTTGGACATAACTTGCTTTTTATTGCGATCGAAGCCGTGCTCCTTAAGTTTTTTTCCCCAGTCAGCTACAGCTGTGTGCTCCACCATCACTGTGAGCTGTCAGATGATCTGAGCTGCAGATCTAACGGAGAGAAGCTCCCGGAGCTGTGCATCGGTCCAGTTAATCATCTCAGCTGATTCTGTTTACAAAAACTAAACTTATGCCCGTGTTTAGTTTCATTTTCAACATAGTTCCCAGCCGGAGCTCGGCATTAATTCATGACGTGGTCATGACACCTCCCTCTTTTGCGCCAAGGTTTAATGTGCGTTTATAAGACCGGCTAAGCTGCAATATTACCGCAATATTACTACCAAGCGTGGCGGCACGAATGCTGCAAAATTTCCTGCAACGTGATGCCGCCATGGCGCGTTCATAAGAAACACGTTGCGGTAATATTACGCTGATTTGCCGGCATGGTGTGTCTTATAAAAGAGGCTAATGAGTCGTGGCAGATGGCTGCTCCTACTGAGCCAAGTTCTGCTGGAAGTTTCTTCCTGTTAAAGGGAGTTTTCCTCTCCACTGTCGCTACATGCTTGCTTAGAAGTCACTGACACAACAAGTCAGTGACTCGATGCACTCTGCTGGGTTGAACTGAACTTAATTGAAATGTTTACTATGTGAAGTGCCTTGAGACGACTCTTGTAATTTGGTGCTATATAAATAAACTGAATTTAATTGAATTGGACTGCAGTGGACATCAACACAGTGGTTATCTATGGTCAGCGATGTTTTTTTTTACACCATGCACTGCATACTCACTCCTGAAGGAAGGGCTTCAATTTGAGAACGTCAAGAAATATCCAGTCAAAACAAACCTAATAGCTCAGGTCAATGTCCAACTATGTTACTAAACTAGACTAATGAGAAACATTGTTATAAGATGAATGTATATTATGTTCTAATAATAAAAGGAATCTCATAATAATCTGAAAACGTTATTCAAACAATATAATTTTCACATTTATACAATATATTGGCATTTTCTTACAATATAATATTTATATTAAAACAAAATTACATCATAATTTTCAAATGTAAAAATGATGTTCTATTAGCATGACAGTGTATAGTAGCAACATGAAAATTACAGAGTTAGAACAATAAAGTTAACCTGTTAGAATATTATACAGCTTTAGTTTTATTTTGCCTGGGTGGCAGCTCAAAGCTTCCATAGAATGAGAAATAAAATAGGCTAAGAAATGTTATTTCAAATTAAAAAAAAGCAGTGGACTGACTTTGAATTACATGTTTTGGTCTCAAACGTGTCTAAATACATTATCTGGAAGTACACATACTCAGCATACAGCAAAGAAGGAAAACTTACAGGAAATCCAGCTCTGCCAGGTAAACCGTCAGGGCCCTGCAAAACACACACACATGCATGCACACACATGCACGCACACACATGCATGCACGCACACACGTTCATGAGACTAAAGCTAACACAAATTAGGCTGTCACTGGTCTGCTCTGACAAGTATGCATAACCAAAGCAGCAGCTGAAACTCTGCAAAAAACAACAGCACGTTCAAGACTGTTTGGTTCTGCATCATGCAGTTTGCTTCAGAGAGCTGCTGTCACTAATATGTAAATATTTCACTGTATAAAAGCAACAAAGACAACAAAAACATACAACTCTTGGTCAAGATTACATACCCTAGGACCTGGTGGACCTCTGATCTCTGTGAAGTTGAAGACACCTGTGGTCATATTCAAAAGCAGCTGCAGACAGAACACATGATGTAGAAGTAGGATCAGTATGTTTACAGAAAAGGAGCAACTTTTGTCATCTCACGACAACAATCTAACTGTAACTCTACCTTTGTTTAGGCATTCACACCAATTTTACATTCTTAAAATTACAAACTTTTTATTAACTCTTTATTTAAAACACGGTCAAATGATAAACAATAATAAAAAACAGTTTCTACAGTAAGTGAAGTCTCAAGCTTGTATTTCATTTTAAAGTCATTCTTCATTGTTTGTGTGCTCCTACATCTTCAATGTTGACACCAGGTCCAGGAGGTCCAGGAGGCCCAGGTGGTCCTGTGATGTTGAGTCCATCAGCGCCCTGGTCGCCCTGCAGTACACATGATGAGTTAAAAATGAACAAGCATGCACCCTCCAAAATTAAATAATAAAATAAATAAATAAATAAAACATCTAAGCAATCAGAATTTACCAAACATCTAATGCTATGAGTGACAGACCTTAGTTCCCGGACTGCCTTTCTCTCCTTTCTGCCCCTGATTGTAGAAAAAAAAAATAATGACGTAAATTTAATAAACTTTTTATAAAGCAATTAATGAATGAACCAACAGACAACAAAAATAAAAAGAAATCTTGAAAAAATAGTTTTTTGTCAGGTTTCTCAGCTTGAGCCTACACCCTAATAGTTTCCTCTACAGTTTGTAGAACACGCACAAGGAGAGGAGCGTTTGAATTCAGCAGGAAGTTAACTTCATTTCCAGCAAACGTAGATCCATTCAGAACTGAATACATGTTAAAATATATGCAGGACTTTAAGTTACAAGTCCACGTAAAAGAAATCACTATAAATGTGCTGAACAGTCAGTACAGAGATGCCAAGTTTAAGTTTTCAGGTTAGATTTGTGTAAAACATGGAGACATTTGACAAACCCTGATTAAAACCATATAAATTATACAATGTAAAACCTGATGCTCACCCTGAGGCCTGGTAATCCAGCAAGGCCCCTGGGGCCCTCCGGCCCTGGCTGTCCTGGTTCACCCTACAGTAAGCAAAATGAGACCAAAAAGTGGGTTTTACATCACATTAAAACATCATGAATACAAAAAAAAAAAAAAAAAACTTTAGAAAATCTGGATGAAATGAAATGAAACTACAGGAAAGATTTTTAAATCAGAATTATTTGCAGAGTCTCATCAAAATGACCTTAACAGACATTCCTGGTGGTCCAGGAGCCCCATTTTCACCCTACAATCAACACAAGAAACAAACATCAAGCAGCAAAAATAGATTTAATAAAAAGTTCATGAAGGAATGGACTACATATACAGCAACCAACCAATCTAAGAGTTGTTAAAGCTGTTATAACAAATCTGCAAACAAGCTAGGTTTTGAATGCAAACACCATCACGGAACTCTCACCCCTCCTCTCGGGTACCTTTTCACGGGACACCTTTGATACAGGAGGAAACGAGATAGCGCTAAACACCAGTCGCCGTTTCCTAGGTCCAAACGTCTTTTGTTGTCCGTGACTTCAAATGGTGTTTTTCTTTTTGGGACTCTGGTAGTTTGTTCTGAAGTTGAAGTGGTAGCAGCCGACTGTTTCTCCTTCTCTGATGTTATTGAGCGGAGAACCTCTCACACCAGTGGTGTTCTGTTGATAATTGTGCATTCAATTTGTCCTCGGAACTTGGAAATCCCGACTTCCGAGTAGGAAAAATCAAATAAAACGCCCTGCAAACTCGGACCTCCCAGTCGGAAACTCGGAAGTGTTTAAGAACTCCGACCTCGAGATCCAAGATGGCAGCTCTTCGTATCAACAACAGTTAGTTTTGGTTGAAATGTGTTTATTTTACAAGACACACATATAAGAGTGTCTTTAAAATCAATGATACATGTAGCGCTTGCATCTCTAAGCTGAACAAACTAAAAATGTTGTTTATTAGTCGTCTGTGTTTGTTGAGATACCAAAAACAGCAGTTTTCGAGGGCGCCGCCATATTGGTAACCAGAACGCTGTTAACTCAGGTGTGACATTATTCCTAGTTCCGACTTCCGAGGTAAATCGAACGCAGCATGAATAAGCAAGTGCGTAATGAATGGAGGACCCAGGGAAGTGAGGGGGTTCGGTGAGGTCGAATGGTAGTCCAATGGTTGCTGGTGGAGGTTTTTAGACAAATGCGAGAAAACCACTTGATTACATTTTTTTAATCTCGACAATATATTTATAGCTATACTATGTTAGGACGTTGTTAAGAGGCATGAAAAAAACATTTAAAGTTCATTTGTTTTCCAAATGTGTCATAGCAGCTTTAAATACACAATAACTCAAGCATCAGGTAGATCAGACGTGATTACCGGTGGTCCAGGTAGGCCAGGAGGACCCTGAAGAGAGCAAAACAGAAACATTTACTGTAGACTTCCTGCCATGTTAGCTGAAAAAGTACATTAAACACATCCACTTATGCACCAACCTGTGTGCCTCTGCCAACATTTATAAACATGTCACTCTTTCCAGATCCCTCCAGATCCTATTAAAAGATAAGTTCATGATTTCATGACATGTTTGGATTTAAACACTAAAGTCTTGCTCTGCGTATTATCTCTTTATTTCTGTCTCAGTATATTATTAGTGTTTATATAAACTGGGGTCACCTCTACAAAGACTTTGGTTCCTTGAGGTCCAGGGGGACCAGGAGGTCCTGGTTGACCTATAGGGCCCCTTTTTCCTTGAGGGCCGATCGGCCCTTGGGGTCCCGGAGCTCCTAATGAACCCTCAGATCCACATTCGCCCTGAAGAGGCAAAAACAAGCAGGCCACTCCTATCACCAGAATTAAAATGACCTTTTTAAAGTTATGTGTATTTTGGGAAAGCATGTTTTTATTATGCAGCGTTTTCTTGTCTGCTGATTACCTTTGGTCCAGGTGGCCCAGGCATCCCTTGATCACCCTGAAAATCATCATCATTCATGAGCTCATCCACATTTAGCAGGTGGATTACATTTAAACTTGTCAATAAACTTGATCACACCTTCTCTCCGAGGGGTCCGGGTGGACCTGGGATACCGACCGTCCCTGCGGGACCCTGGACAGACAAGTACAGACATAAGCAGTCATGAGTGAAAAGTAAATCAGGTTGTTCTACATCAGAACTCTCCGCTGATCCCCCAAGCCATCCCATCATGGACCAAGAAGCTGATCACAGTAAAGGAATAATCTCCTTTTTAGAGACTAACTTTAGAAAGTCAGTTTCTTTAAACCATAACATCATCCATGCAGATATTACGCACCACCATCAGATCTAAAAGGCTTATTGACATTCAGCTAAATAAAAACAGCAATGTTAGCAACTTCAGAGGCAAGGATGATTTTATAGTTTTGCTGGTTTCTTATTGCTGGACAGCAAAGCTGCAACAATAAAAAACTGAATGTATTCCTTTAAACAAGCCATTCAAGACTAAGATACAGCAATGTTCCAGCAGGTATGACAGAAACGTGCATATTTGAGCGAGCATCTTCAGAGCAGGGACACACTGAAATAACTTTATATTGCAGTAGAGCTGGCACCTGATCCTAAATGTAAATACAAATTTCAAACAATATAATGATCATTTATTTTTTTGTCTTTGTGCTTTTTGTTTTACATGTTTTCTTTTCTTCTGTTGTACGACAAACAGGCCTCAAAACAGTTTCTAATTATTTGCAGCAATATGTTGCTAAACCGCTACTGTATATGACAAATAACAAGAAGGCTCAAAATTACAGATTTGTTTTGTATTAAAGGGACACTAGTCAGTTTTGGCTTGCTTTTAGCACCCCCTAGTGTTCGTTGGCGAAACTGAAAGGGAAACTTATCTCCTGCGCGTTGGTCTTTTTAACACCTTAATCTAACAGCTGAAACGTCTCCTCAGCCTTCATTAGTGTCTACAGGAGCGGTTCATCACTAAATCAAACACATCAGCTGTGTTCATGATCTAAAACATGCAGGAAACATGCTGGAAGCAGACTGCAGCACCAGGTAGGTCAGCTCAAAAGTCCCAACAGACCGGACCGGCTACTGTGAAGTTGCAAGTGGAATATTCTGGCCACAGGGGGCGACAGGGGCTGGGTGGCCTTTCATTAACCCTGTAAAGGGTCATTTTAGCACATACTGGCTCAGGAACATGATTTAAAAATATTAAAAATTTGCAAAGTGTCCCTTTAACTGAAAAACACATGTTGTGATTGTTAGTGAATAGATTGTGCAAAATATCATAAGGTTTCATGTGTAGGTCTTCCTACATCAGCTAAAAAAAACGAGTATGCAGCAAAATAAAACAATGTCTTGTTTTACAATTTTATTTTATAATAAACCTGGCATCAGCTCCTTTCAGTTCAGTCTGTTTCATCCTTTACGCTGCTGCATGCTGGGATTAAAGGTGGCAGATGAGAACAAGCTCAGCATATGTAAGGCTGGTGGTGTGGTTGGAATGGAGCTGGACTCACTGAGGGTGGTGACGAATGTAGCACAAGATCAGGGCTATCATGCACAATGATTTTCACCCACTGCATGATGCTCTTACAGGAGCACGTATCATATGCTGGTAACCAACTACGCTTGTCTTTGCTGGTTTTTCCAGCAGGGACGCTTATGGCTGTTTTTTTACACTGCGAGACTGCGAACTGTTAGATGCACCACCGAATGATACAGAAAATAATTTCTGCCTACTGCAATTTGCTTGTTCAACTCCACTGTTTAGTTTAACGCACTATTCCCTCATTGTCTATGGCAGGGGAATTCAATTCCGGTCCTGGAGGGCCGGTATGGTATCCAGCATGTTTTAGTGGTTTCTCTGCTTCAACACACTTGATTCAGTGGTTGAATCACCTGTGCAGCAGCTCATCAGGCTCTGCAGAAGCCTGTTAATCACCTGCTGATTGAAACCAGGTGTGTTGAAACAGAGTTAAAACTAAAACGTACTGGATACCGGCCCTCCAGGACCAGAACGGAATACCCCTGGAATAGGCTGTTTTTTAGATTATTGTGTTGTAATTCCTGCATTGGTAACTATTGTTATCCTATTGTCTGGAGCAACTGTTCTTCTACATAGTTTCCTTCAGAACTAATAAAGTATTCTGATTCTGATTCTTTGAATAAAATTAAATTTCATGCTATGATGTTTAATTTTGTGATGGTGAAATTTAAACAGAAAAAAAAGCTGAAGTGACAATAAATGTGATTGTCTCAAAGATTCAGAGGAAAGGGAAATAAATAAGCAAGCAAAATAATATAGTAGTCTATGTGCACATCCATACCATCTTAGATGGAGATAATGTAAAGTTATTACTAACTAAATGCAGAAAGCCACAGTGGATTTTTATCACGTTTTAAACAAAAGCATCATGTTTGCACTCATTTCAGCTCTAAGGGTTTTAGCATGATACAGATTACAGCCTCAGTACTCATGCATTCATATGACTGTATCTGTGTTTATCGTTTCCTGGTTTATGCCACAAACCAGGACAGTATACCTCGCCTGAACCCCCAGCAGACTCGAGCCCAGAACCAGAACCCGAACTGGAATCAGCACTGAAATCAGAACTGACACCGGAACTGAGTTCTGCCCTGAGGACTGAGCTCAAACCTGAGCTGACAAGCCCAGAACCACTAAAGTCCTCAAACATCTGCAACAGAGCAGAAAACAGACACATTGCAGGGAGGTTGGACAATATGGACGAATATGGTAACAGATGGAGAACGAGAGATGGAGGTAAAGACAGAATGATGAAGAGGGAGTCGAAGAGGGAGTCGATCACGTGACAGGACAGTGATGTTTAGTTTCCTTTAAAGGCCAAGTTCACTAATTTTCTTAACCCATTTACAGTGGTCTCTAGTGTAAATGAATGCCTTGTGAGTCAATGTCTGGGGGAAAAAAAGCTCTGGCGCTCCAGTTTCAGGAGCTAGAAGTGAGCCAGGGGAGATGTGAGCAGAAGACGACTTCTGATTGGCTAACGTGACTCTACCGCTGACTCCAATTGTTTTGCAACACTGATGTTTTATCTCCACCAATAACAAACCTGAGGGAGTTCTGCTGTGTTGTGGAGTTGCTAATGCTAATGGTTAGCTTCTATTAGCCGAGACATGCTCTGCTCTCTCCTGGACGCTAAACCAACAACAACCTTCCCCGTCCTGCGCCAACATGGGTGAGTCCATGAATGCTACCATTATGACGTGCTAATGACACTGGCCGTTCTAATCTGAGAGTTTCCCCATGTATTTTCTATCAGTGGCTAATGCAGGAAATAGGGGTAGAAGAGTGGTTTCATGGTCAGCCTGCATGTTAAACTCAGAGTGACTGATTGTATTTCAAAGAGAACCAATAAAAACAGTTTCTTAGTGAACTTGGCCTTTAAAGATCACAATCTGAACAGGACAGTTTTCTGCTAAAAAGATTAAATTGACCAGTTTGTTAAATTAAATACATAATTTAGCTTGAAGTAAGAGTTAACTCACTGGTACTCCCGGTTGGCCTGGGTGTCCATCTCTGCCAGGTGGGCCAAGTGATTCAGAGTGACCAGGAATCAGCACTGAAGACAGATGGGGGGCAGGGGCCCCAGGAGGTCCTGGAGGCCCTGGTGGACCAGGAGGGCCCTGAGTGCAAGATGATCATTCAGTTTCCCAGTGCAAATCAAATTATATAACTTTATTGTGTCTGTGTCTGATTTTTATTTTTACCATGATTACATCAACACCGCCATCCAGATCTTCAAACCCAGATCCTAGAGCATCTGGTCCATACTGAAAAATGTAAGAAGATGTTGGTTTTACACTCCACTTTGAGCTTTTCTTATGATTTAGTTTTAATATTAACAAAAAGTTGGTCAATCTATTTGGCAATTTGTTGCTCACAGGTACACTGCGGGATCTGGGTGGTCCAGGGAGTCCTGGGAGTCCGGGGGGACCTGGGAGGCCAGGTGGGCCTGATGCACCAATTCCTGGATCTCCCTGTTAAAGCAGGAGAAGAAAACAGATTCATCAGCAAATCCAGAATTGATGGCTTTAAAGAGGCATTTTAAAACTGAGAGCACCTTTTCTCCTTTGACTCCAGCATTTCCAACCAGACCTGGAAACCCCGGAGGACCTCTCTGACCCTGATGGTAAAAGTACGACCATCATATTGGATGTAAACAGAAAATTAAATAAGAAACAAAAACCAGATGATTTACCAAGTCTCCTTGTTCTCCTTTGCTTCCCTGCAACAGAGAAGTGGAAGATGACTCTAAACTAAAACCTTTTCACTAACAGAGGTCCAGGAGGTTGTCCATGAGATTACCAATGCAGACGGACTTCTTCTGTTCATATGTGATACATTTGCTTTCCATACACAAACCTTAAGTCCATCTCTTCCTGGTTGTCCTGGGGATCCAGGAATTCCTGGTGGTCCTGGTGTTCCAAGCTTCTTTTTGAGCACATAACGGGGCCCAGGGGGACCAGGTGGTCCTGGTGGTCCCGGATCTCCACGCTCTCCTTTCAGCCTAGGCCTGATCGGACCCTATATTCAAAAGTGTAAAACATGTCAAACTAAGATAAAACATGCAAAATCTCAGTGGAATCAAACTGAGTGTTTGAATGAACCAAACCTGAGAGTCTGGATAAACAATTATTCTCTAACATTTCCTGAGAGCAGCTGGTCCTGAGTCAAGTTTTAGAGAAGCCTAATTTGAGTTGAAATGTGAACTTACGAGTGCCGATCTCTCTCCTGGCTCCTCTGTCAGATGTGGTTCTGCACACAATACGCCACATGGTTAAGTTTTATCAATTAATTTCAAATAAACATGCTATCATAGTAGTTTCTTCTAGTAGTACTATTCCAATGTATCTACCAAGTCACAATGAACTTCATTTCCATGCTATCTTACGTCTAAATAGGTCATAGGGTTTGTTTTCTGTGGCAAAATCAATTAACAACATCTCATGATTGGTTACTGATTGTTGTCTAAAATAAAATACAATAAAAAGTAAACACTAACAAAATCCAATAAATATATGAATTCCAAGTGTAATCCCTGGCTGTTTTAAGCCCCACCCCTTCCCAAAAACACAGTATGACAGGGGATGTCAAGGCTTCACCAGTGGGCAACGGCAGAGACATTTCTTACATTTATCTTTGTTTGCTGTTCTGACCTTTTAACGGGTGTTTCTCATTGGCTGCTGTTAAAGTTATGTGACCTGAATACTCATCAAGCTCCGCCTCTGGAGCCTCAGTGGGCGGAGCTCTGACAGGAACACTTCCTCCCCCCTTAGAGAAATGGAGAAGAATGCTATAAGGATCTGTTGGTTTGCAAAAATCAAGATATATATATATATATATATATATATATATATATTCATTGAATGTAGAATCGTGTATGAATGTCTGCAAATATTTGAACTATGAATGTTTTCATTCTGATTTCATGTTTCTAAGCAAAACAAGTTGTAAAACTGATCAGAATATTTAACAGGCAAAAACAATGATTAAAATGCCATCAGTTGATTTTGTCATGTCATTAACATGCACATGCATGCAAAAAGGAATTAAATGATGACCATTTAATGTTTAAGTCAGTTTTTGCTAATAAACATCAAAAGTCAAACATCAAAGCATCTAAAAAACAACTTTCCTGCTTCTGAGGGATGAATTTATTTTCAGATGTTTTGGGTCAAAGTGACTCCTAGAGTGTAGGAGGACTTTCAGTTCACCATCTAAAGACTCACCATCTGCTTTCTACCCTTTTCCTTCTTCATTGTGACTTCCTCGGTCTCTCTGTCATCCAGCGCATCATCGCCACTCCCATACCCTGAGGCCTGCATCAGATATGGAATAATTGTTGAAAACGATGAAAGATCATTATCAATAGTCATTTCTTCAGATACTGTAAAATCTTCATAAATCTTCATAATCGGATAAAAAAATACATGAAATAATCAAACATTTTTAACATCACATTTCTGCTGCTTGGCCGTTTTAACCCGTGACTTGAAGACATATTTATTGTGCATCAATAACCTGCACTCGACTTTATGAAATAAGGGAAAACAAGATTTTGTTTGTGTCTCACAAAAGGATAGCTGTCTTCACATTGTCTCTCAGCCACTCTGGGATCATCTGTTATGACCAGCTGTTGAAAAGCGCCCTAAGGAGACAAAGAGAAAAGAGAAGAATATGCAACTGTCAGGTTTACTGGAACAATCACTTTTAGTCACAACAAATAGGTCGTATCTGACGCACCTAATTCTAGTTTCTTAGAGCTTCACCTCTTTAACAAGATTAGTGCTTTCCTCAAATACTCAGTCAAGTGTACTGCTCCCTGGTGGATGATATAGGCACTGCAAGTGTCAGGAGAAAATCCATTTTATCTTTAAATCTGCATAAATTTCTAAAATTTTGTGTTTTTCTGTCAAAAATTAATTTAATTGATTTTAGCAAATGGCTGCAATATAAGAGTGAAAATTTGACAGGGGTCTGAATACCGTATGCACTGTATGTGTGTGTGTGTGTGTATATATATATATATATATATATTTTGCTTTTGAAGTGACCACAACCAAGCCCTGTTGACATCTCTAACTTCCCAGTTTGCTATCAATTTACTCCCCCATCTTTTTTTAATCTCCCCTCCTGCATCCCTCCCATTTCCCTTCCTCCCTCTCTGTTACTTCCTGCTGTCTCGCCTCCTCTCCGTCTTTGATCTTTTAGACACGTATAAAGAGCAGGATGTAATCCAACAGTCACTTTGCTTATATCCAGACTGTTTATTGTGACCCTGTAAAGCTTAACACATTTGAATTAGTCAATTTGGTGAGTTGCAATTGTGTTCAATGTTTGTCATCAAGGAAAACTTAAGTTCAATTACTTATTTGACTCTAGAGTCAAGAAGCAAAAGGTCATTTCTAAAACCAACTCTTGTCCAATTAAATTACTTTTCTACATCACCAAAGGTTTAAACTTCATTTAACTACACTTAGACCCTAACCCTAGGTAAAGCAGAGGCATGAGACCCTCTACTTCCCCACCTTGTCATTATTTTCCCACCCACATTTTTTGAAGACTCACTTGTAGTTTGCATTTATAGCTACTTACTCACCAGTGATTCATTTTTTTCTTTTTTAGAATAGCAAACAATATAAAAAGATGTTTTAAAACTTTTCAGGAAAAATAAGATCTTGATGTGTGTGTTCTGTTTTGACAAATCATCAAGCATTAAGGATGGATTAGTATCTTATATTACGCCACATCTCAGGTCCTTTTCAATTCAATTTAATTTAATTCAATTCAATTTTTTTTGTAAAGCCCATTCCTAACTCCAATCAAGGGCGCCCAAGGTGCTGAACATAATTTAAAAACAACTAAAACACAACAACTACGCAATAAAATACAAAAATAGAAAATTCAAAGATAAAAGAGTTAAAAAAAATAAAACAATAATGATGATCAAAAAATTAAAACATGAGTAAAAAAACTAAGAAAAAGCTCTAAGATGAACCTTAAGCCTGGCTTTAAAAGCGGGCAGCGATGTGGACTTTCTTATTTCTTATTTATTTCAAAACGGGTCATTAATATTTTAATTAATATTAGCTGGATTAGACATGCGCAGCAGATTTAAATCTACTTCTTTCTAGTATAAAAAAATAGTAATGAAAATAAAATAATTCAGGTACCCAGAAAGTCCCCCCCACCTCCAGTCTAGATCAAGGGTGTCCAAAATTTGCTAGACGAGTGTCAAAATCATCCATTTATTAGCACTTGAGTGCAAAAAATGTCATTGTTCTTAATTATAAAAAATGCAAAAACTAATTTATGGTGATTTTTTTCATGTGTATATTTGTACTTCTCAAAATAGGTCCAAAAAAAAGTCACCACCAATAAAAAAGGTCACACACAGTGATATTTTGTTGGACCACCTTTAGCTTTGATTATGACACACATTTGCTGTGGCGATGTTTCAATAAGCTTCTGCAATGTCACCAGATTTATTTCCACCTGCAGCTATTCAGAACTGTTACGTGTGTTTGTAATTACACTGTTGCTATCTAAAGAGTTAAAAAGGAGGCTGGAATTCTCTTGTGAAGAAGCCTTATCTAAACAAGGATTAGCAATGCTAACACAAGAGCAGTATACGGTAATGTAGATCCTCATGTGCTTTTCGGGTTACCATGGCAAAGGAATTAAGACAAAATAACCCAAATTTTATTTATTTTCTACATTCACTGTCCATAAAACACAAAATTAACAACAGATATATAAAACATGTTCACTTACCACAAACTCATCAAGCCCTGTGTTTCCTGCGTTTGCTATGAATATACCAGAGTTGTGTGAGAAGGTGAGCTTCTCTGGCCTCCGACTGAACGTGAGCCGCTCGCTCTCTTCACAGTCAATGTAGAGCCGGGCCTCGTCATGCTCCACCGCCAACTACAGGCAGAGTAAAACCCACCAAAATTAAAAATGTATTTAAGTATTAGTGCTTATAAGATGCAAATCAGTTGATAAATATTGTTCTTTTTTGAAGACAACTCAATTCACAAGTCGTCTCAAGGCGTTTTAAAAAGTAAACATTCCAATTGAACCTTCTCATTAGTGCATTGAGTTCAGTTCTTTATGCCAATTAGTTAAAGTTTTCTATGTAAGGAAATCCTGCATCGAGTCACTGACTTGTGTCAGAGACTTTACAGCAATCCTCATACTAAGCAAGCATGTAGCGACAGTGGAGAGGAAAACTCCCCTTTAACAGGAAGAAACCTGCAGCAGAACCTGGTCCAGTATGAGCAGCCACCTACCATGACCGACTGGGGGTTTGAGAAGACAGAGCAGACACACACAAAAACCAGATAAACTAGTAGTAGCACTTTATATGTTAATGAAAGTAAAAAACAATCTGCCCCTTAATTTTTTAAGGATTGTCTGCATGAAATAGAATAATCTATTTCACTTTTTAAGCCCACAGTAAGATTATAGTTAAACTAGAGGCATGGTGGTAGTAATGTAGTGGTCTGGGGTTGCTTTTATTGGCAAATGTTAAAGGCATGATTCCTTAGAGTGGTTCTAATGATACCGTCTGATCCGTGCAAAGTGAAGCTCAGATACAAACTGATTGCACAGCAATCATAGAAGCCACACTTGGCTGCATGTGACTGAAAAACACAAACATTCAAAAATATATAAACTAAAAAGAGCATCAAATGAACACGTGTCATGTAACGTGAAGCTCACAATGAATCGTGTCCACTGAGCAGTCATGTCTGGGACACTAAATGAAACAGCTTTGGTGCTGTGGGTGGCCTCCTCCCTGTCAGTGTAGTACATCACGATACTCTGGATGCCCCCGCGGACCGGAGTCAGGGCCAAACCCAGCCGCACCACCTTCTGATGAGGATCTGTGAAGGCAAAGAGCACGCCTCCTCTCTTGCTGGCTGGACGCACCTTGAATGGTGTAAAAACACAGGAATAGAAAGGCAATAAGTTCTCTAAAGTGGTGACAAATGGAGCCATAAATGATATGTTTTAATCAAAACAAAATTTGCATTAAGTGATTTTTAAACTTTATTTAGTTTTGCAAAAGCCAAAAAAGACTTCCTGTAAAATACAGTGCCAGGAAAAAGTCTTTTCCCCTTAAAGATTTCTTCTGTTTTTGCCTTTTTGTCCCTTAAATGTTTAAAATAAGCAAAGAATTTTCCAAATCAGATAAAGATTTCCTGAGTAAACATAAAAAAACAGCTGTCAATTGATCATTTGAATCATTTTCATTTTTAAGAGGAAAACCAACCTGGTGCCATGCATAAATATTAACCCCCCCATCGCCATTAAAATATGAGTTAACTGGGAATAACCACATTATTTAGAAAGGTGAGGTCAAAAGTCACACCCAGGTTTAGTTACTGCTAGGCCATCATCATCATGCGACAACATCCCAAACAGATTCAAGATGAAAAGAGACTCATTATGAGTTCACGTTTGCTGATCTGTGACAGAACGTAAAAACAGAAGAAATCTGTAAGGAGGGGTTATATATTATTTTTCACAGCACCGGACATCAGTAACATCATCAGAGAGATTCGGGTTCATATTCCGCACCATTGCAATGATGGCAAAGTCCCGGTAAAATGGTCCTGGCACAAAGGAACTAGTGAGTCGGCCGATGTAGGCTTTAGGTCCAAAGTTGTAGGCCCGAAGACCCTTATAGGCAGGAATGAGCGAGACGGAGGGAGGAAAAGGGTCCCCGATTAATTCCAGCAGGTCCAGAACATTTGTAGAATCTCTCTCTGACGGAAACAGACGAGGACAGTGCAAAGACAACACGTGAGGGTGGAAAACAGAAGAAAACATCTTCTACTTTGTCACAATCATATGCATGAATGAAGATGTCTTAATCATCTACAGGTGAAACTCCAAAAGTAAAGTCCATTTATTTCAGTAATTCAGCTTAGACTGCGAGACCATCTAAGGGCTCAGGAACCCTTTGCAGGTGTTCTGGATTCATCAGCTGATTAGAGTCTAGAACATTGAACCTAAATGTCTGAGATTCTAATGTGGGGTTTCCATCAGCTGTAGCCAGAATCATCACAATTATAACAAATAAAGGCTGAAATATTTGGATTTGCAATGAATGAGTCTGTCTCATATTGTAGTTTCACCTTTTTAGTTGAATTACTGACATAAATGAACTTTTTCACCATATTCTAATTTTTTGAGGTTCAGTTAAAGTATCAGATTATTGAAACAGCATCATGTGCAGCTACATTTTAAACCTCAGCTAACGTCTTTACCTTCATTCTCTCCTTTGTGTCTGACCCTTCTGCTGCTAATTCACCCAAGAGTAAGGAGGAGAGTTAAATCATCCTGACATGGCTTTAATTTGGGTTGTTTTGATCCAGACTGCTGCCCACGCCTCACTGCCCTGCCTCACTTTGACATAATCCTCCAAAAGAAGAGAAATGCAGACACAAGGGTTGGTAATTAGGGTATGCAGTGTGAACGTGAAGAGATGGTTTCACATTCCCTTGATTCTCCCTTCTGTGGAGCCTGACTCCCGTTGTGACAAACTCTCAGCGTTCTGACCCTTTTTACCTACTTTTCTGTCATATTAACCAACACACACACGCACGCACGCACGCACGCACGCACACACACACACACACACACACACACACACACACACACACACACACACACACACACAGAACTGGTTCACAAACACTCAGGCACACATCAAACAACATCTGACCTGCTACACACCTGAGACCAGACCAGACAGGCCAACATTTGGGGGTCTCTAATTGGAAGCTGATTAGAGGGCTGAGTGTGTTTGCACCACTTAAATGGCTACAAGCTGGACTTTCTGCACATCTACAAGTTTATTGTTGCAAACAGAAGTTGGAAGGAGGCAAAACGGAGTACACATTTATAAACACACCAAAGGCCTTACACCTCCAGTCCAGATGTGCAGTTGGTCTTAGGCCCCTTTGATAGCTAAAAGAAAAAAAGTGGATGAACTTAAAGACCTGCATGTTGATGCTGGTGACTGCAGAGATTTCAATCTCTGAGACAACCCCTCTGGTGACGTGAGGGTTATCCAGCAGCAGTTAATGATCACAAAACTTTTCATCAGACACCTCCAGATATTCCACCGTTACTGCTGTCAGGGTGGCTCAAGTAGAAATATTTCCATATGCACACGTTTCCAAAAACCTTTAGTGCCTATATTGAACTCCAGTAATCACTTCGTATTTCCATGTACATGCATTCTGGGTCGCTGAACAGGGATGTCCAGACTGCGGGCCACATGCTGTTTGTGCAGCCTTGGATATAATTCAAGGAGGTTGAATCAAATAGACGCGCTTTTAAGTGCTGTGTTGATAAAATCGATTCTGAATCGATTCTCATAAAAATTTCAAGAGTCAAATTGAATCGATTCATAAGTCCAAAAATCGATTTAATTATTTAACACAGTTTGCCCTTTTTACAGCTAAAATGGGAAGGAAAAGTCCAGATGGCCGTTTTAAGGTTTACGTCTGAAAGGGTTAATCCAGTTTCCCCCGGTGAACTGTAACTCACCCAGTGCTGCATCTTTGACTTACGGGCATATCGTTAAGGTAACAGCTAAAAAAAATAAATGTTTTAATAGCACTGACCCATATCAATATGGAATTGGAACAGATTGAATTGGATCGGATCGTGATAATCGATTCTAACCCTTGAGAATCAAAATCGAATAGATTCTTGAAATGTGAATCAATACCCAGCTCTAGCGCTTTTGTGTTTCAGTAATGTGAGGCCTCACGGAACAACAGGAAAAAACATGCAGATAAGTTCTAAAATGGAAAAGGTGAAGCACGGTAGCCTGGCAAGCCATCCTATATATGTGTATATATAACTCTGCAAAGCAAGAATTGGTCTAGTTCACTAGGCTAGAAGCACGGTGCAAATCCCTTGCCTTTTAAAAAACATGTTTTTGCTTTTAATTTAATTTTAGAACCACAAACCCTCCCAGAATTTTCCCAGAAAGCAGTTTTAAACTTCACTACAGCCAGCAAGCATCACTAAAGGAAGAGCGGCCCACACTTCATTCTTGAAGCTGATATTGAACTAAAACTGTTTTCCAAGAGCAAGAAACTAGAAAACAACCCATCAGATCCAAGGAAGTTGATGCTTTTCTTTTAAGGCGAATGACTTGTTTTTGTCCCTATTTCTTCAGAGTTACTGATCCTTTTCTACACCACTGATGTAAAACGTATCTGAAAATGATCCCTTTAACTTTACTGACCAATAGGAAAACGGTTGATTTAAAAGCAACAGCAGCAGCTTTCTAAGTTGCAGTTTCTCATCATTTAGTTAATCATGCAAGCTAAAAATAAAAAAATGAAAATAATATACTTTTCTTTAAACACTTAAAACATCAACCAGAACAGTTTATTGAGTCTTTCCTGCAGCCGGCATGATGCAGCCTTTCCTTTGAGAGCATGGCCTCTGTGCTTGCTGCAGTTTTCTTATCTCAAACAGCTGATGACAGCAGGAGGAGCACGCAGCTGTTGCAGGAAACTTCACAGGCTTCTTCCCACCTCCCTGATCTTCTTTATCTCACTTTTGTCCTTCACTGCACAGTTTTAAACTGAATCTTAAAGATTCTGCATCATAAACAGGAAAGAAAATCTACATCTGGAATGTTTTCTGAAATATTTAGCTTGGGAATAATCACACTTGCACAAAAGCAAGGTTCTACAAAATGTTCATTAAATCTTGTCAATAAATATTTTTAAAAAGACATTTTTTTAAATTTGCCATAATCCTAAAACCAGCCAATAAGTCATCAGTTCTCCATTACTTTCCTTCCCAAATGTTCCGCCGCAGATGAGCTCAGGTTGTATCTAAAGTCAGTGAAGCAGCAATAATCATGAAGTCAGTTTCACTCACTAGCCTGTCTGTCACCAGCCTAATTACAGGTTTAGGAACCCCCCCATCCCAGTTCCTCCTGTAGCTAATCTTCATCACGTTGACCACATGAACGCTTGATCAGCCTGGTGAGACCTGTAAAACAAACCTGATTAACTCCCTCAGTGTTGCTATATGCATAACCTTTTAATCTCAATTTGAGTCCTGCAGGCTGCATGAAACCTCCCAGCTGGAGTAAAGCCCTGAGCCAGCCGCCGAATGAAACACAAACTCTAAAAAGCTGAAAATGTCGTGTAATTAACAAGATATTTTAATATTGGTAAACATGGACGTATAAAACCTGAAGAATTATTCAGAATCACAGGAACATAATTAAAAAATGGGTCTTAAAAGCTAAATTAGGAAGAAATGCAACTCTTCTTGCACATCTTGGTCACTCACCATTCTCCCACAGTTTCAGAGCTTTGTATCTGGACCTGTTAGAGTTCCCTCCACCTGGGTTGTCCCCTGGAGCTAACACCCCAGGCTCCACAGTGCTGTGGGCAGAAACTAAAACCCTGGAGCTGTCTGGAGTAGGGCTCATCTGAGTATCCTCCACATGTCCCCCTGTTACCTGGTCTTCTCTTCTCACCCACTGGGAGGCTGTTCCCTGAGAGACAGAAGGATCCACAGAGTTGCTGGTAGAGGTGACAGGTGGAGGAATGGTGGTGGTTTTAGGGTTCGCCCAGAACAAACTCCACCACTGGGCACGCACAGAAGAGCAGAGGAAAAAAAGGAGTATAAAAGTGAAGCGAATGCCTCCCATCATCTGTTTGGGATCAGCACTGGTGTTCTCCAGTCTGTCAGTAAATCTCCAGTGTGTGTGCAAACACAGAAACCAGGCAGGTCCTATTTTCCATCTGCGACAGGTCCCTTCCACATGAAGAGTCCTGCAGGGCGTGAAGGTCCAGGAGATGAAAAACACTTCACCAGCACCAGTTTGGCCTCCTAATCCCTCTCCCTTGTTTCTTCTCCTTTCTCTTCCTGTCCTTCCCTCTTAATAATGACATCCTTTCTCTTCGGCTATCTCCTGCTCTGTTTGGGACTCCCGGAGGTCTCCACCCCCCACAGACACCTCCACACTCCTCTCTGCCTGGGGAGATAACCTATTGACTCCTCTAGAGGGGGCAACACCACAACTAAATTCATCTTTTTTCCTGTTCATTTAAATCCTTTTACTGGAAGGTTAGCCAGAGTGAAACAAAAGTTATTTAGAAAATGCAACACAGGATGTTCAAATGATCAAACGTGACTTTAAAGAAACATCTGACAGATATGTAATTAATTATCTGCACTGAATGTTTTTTTGGTGCATTAAAACTAAATAATCCTTGTTTGTGTAAATGAGATTTTTGAGTGGAGTTATTAATATAGAGTGATGTTCTTTCTGCTGCAGCTCACTGATCCCAGAGCAGGCTGGGGCCCCTCACTGCTGATGACAAAGAGATGTTTGTTCTGATGTATTGCGCTCCACTAAATGTTTGTTGAGGTCCAGGATGAGGGCTGGCGTACTGCTGACAGTCATTTAGTGGAAGTGTTTGTTTTATTTCACAACTTTAGAAAAGAAGAACAGTACGCTCAAAAATTTGGATTTGGGTTAATTTAATCTTGGATTACTACTTCTTCCATGTGTTTAAACTGCTTAACAGCACAGATAAAAAAACACATTATTATGTTTGCTTCTTTCACTGTCCACATAAACCAGTGATTAAACAACTGATTGATCTGATACTTTAATTAAAATATTTATAAGTTCCTGGCACACGCTCATTCTAAAATGTAACTTAAAGACAACTGATTGAAAAGCTGTGATCCCTAGAATAACCCTTGAGGGACCCCACATGTCAGTGGTGTCACATCCCTGTCCTCACATCTGATTCTGTGGTTGAATTACTCGTTCAGCATGTCAGACGCATGTTAATAACCCACTGACTAAAATCAGGTGTGTTGTAGGACACAAACAAGCTGAATGGTGTCCCTCAGGGACCAGGACTGGACGCCAATGCCGTGTGTCAACAGAAATAATAGTCTGAGTTGTGACAGCAGAGCTAAAATAAACAAAACACTAAATTTTCTTGAATCAACAATGGCTGTATATAACAATATTGTACTCCTAAACACAAAGATGACCACATTCATGTGAAATTACAAGAGATCCCCTGTATTTTTGGTGTTTTCAGGTCCACTTTTTTCTTTTCTAATTTGCTACCCCCATTAAAGGGCCTCTGGATTCCTAGAGGAGTAACCCAGCCACCCTTCACCTTTCATTCCTGGGCTGCTCTACCTAGCAACCCCCTTTCAATAAACCCTAATTGGTTTACTGTCACAGCCATTCCCACGGGGAATGACATGAGTTTATTCAGGGAAATAAACCTGAGCAGGAGATTAAAGGGAAATCAGAAAGTCGGAGGTTGTGTTTGAAGTAGTCAAATTGCTTCAGCTATAACTCAAAATACTTTACATCTAATGTTATGAAAGGAATTTGTTACATAAAAAACTTTCCAATCAAAGGCATATTAAACAACTTTTTCGTATTTTAAAATCATTTTCCTGAGCCAGTATGTGCTAAAATGACCCTTTACAGGGTGAATGAAAAGTTTACACCTCAGAATAGATGAGCTACGCCTGGTTAGCATTTATTACAACATGTTTATCATGGTGGAGCCTCAGCAGAGACAGAGAAAACATTTGTCTAATGACGCTAAAGAAAATAAAAAGAACATCCGACCACAATAGGAGTCAAACAAGAGTAAACATCAGGAGTTTTCTGAATTGGGAGAGCTCAGAGACACGTTTCCTGCAGGTTTTAGATCATGAACACAGTTGATTTGTTTGATTTAGTGATGAACCGCTCCTGTAGACACTAATGAAGGCTGAGGAGATATTTCAGCAGTTAGATTAAGGTGATAAAAACATGAGCACATAGCGAGAAGGAGAGTACAATTTAGTTTTTATGACAGTGAACTAAAACGGACACTAGGGGGTGCTAAAAGTAAGCCAAAACTACAAAGTTTCCCTTTAAAAACAGATTTAATTTCCAGGTGCAAATTAAAAAAACAAGCAACAAAAAAAATCATGAAGCCTGATCATATTAGATTCTTTTTACTGTATTTAACTCCAAATGATTTCAATAAAATGAAAATATAACTGGACAACATAAAATGAGGATTCAAATTTGGAATGTAATGGAGCTAGATGTGAATAAAAATCTCTGCTGCCACCCAGTGGAAAAACAGGCTACTGCATTTTAAAATAACATCTGATTTCATGTAATGTGCGATTATCTAGAAAAGTCTTGTAAAACTGAGGAAAATTCAGAATTATTACATATTTGTATGTGATTACCATGATTGTTTAAATAATACCAACTATCAGTCATCAAAAACTGTTCAAATGAGCACTTTATACTTGCAGAGAAGAGATGAAGATGACATTTTTTCTCAGAACTCTGAGGGAAAAAAGTCAGAATTCTGAGATTAAAGTCAGAATTCTGAGATTAAAGTCAGACTTCTGGGATTAAAGTCAGAATTCTGAGATTAAAGTCAGATTTCTGAGAATAAAGTCAGACTTCTGAGATTAAAGTCAGAATTCTGAGATTAAAGTCAGACTTCTGAGAATAAAGTCAGAATTCTGAGATTAAAGTCAGAATTCTGAGATTAAAGTCAGACTTCTGAGATTAAAGTCAGAATTCTGAGATTAAAGTCAGACTTCTGAGAATAAATTCAGAATTCTGAGATTAAAGTCAGACTTCTGAGAATAAAGTCAGAATTCTGAGATTAAAGTCAGAATTCTGAGATTAAAGTCAGACTTCTGAGATTAAAGTCAGACTTCTGAGAAAAAAAGTCAGAATTCTGAGATTAAAGTCAGACTTCTGCGAAAGAAAGTCAGAATTCTGAGAAAAAAAGTCAGAATCCTGAGATTAAAGTCAGAACTGTTATTTACTATTTGTGTGTGTGTGTCTAATCATTATGTAAGTGGGTATTCTTGTAGCTGTGTCGGCCTTGCCAATTACCAATTGGAGCGAAAGAGGTTTTGGCTGACTGATCAGAGGTTGTGAGACAAAACAACAGAAGAACTTGTTTTACTGGTGCTAAGGATGCAACAAAAATGTTATATCTAAAGAGTAAAATCATTTAGCAAGTGAAAAAAGAGATGTTTAAGCAGCTCTGACTGTATGTTACGTCCCAGTCTTCCTGTTGGGTTCTGTATATTTTACTTCCATCTATCAGCTTTGACTGACACACGCTCTCCTGACCAATCAAATGCTAAGAGCTGGGCGGTCTGAAAGGTTAACAGAGAGGAGCTGTTCTCACACATAAACATTTTCAGACTCGCAAACACATTAACACCATGTAGCCACCAGTCAATGAAGCCTGTGTTTCAAAACTGTTTTTTCTCTCTTCCACCTCCTCCTTCCCTCCATCCATTCCTCTTTTACAATCCTCCTACGACGGGCTTTTATTTTATACTTCTAGGCTGAAAACTAGAGCAACATTACTGATTTTTTCTTTTTTGGGGGGGCCAAATGAGGTTGCCAGACACTAAAAACTACCACACAAATCAAACCACTGAAAGGCCTCAGCAGCATGATTTAACAATCGGGTTTATAGAGATGCCAAACAGCTTAATTCCCAAAGAAAAATGCTGCAACTCTAAGTATCCTGAGCTTGTAATTTAAATACTTATCACTGAGGGGCAGCAAAACATTTTGGTTGGACTTCTGCCATCGTTAAGGTCCAGTCTGGTGAGCAGGTCAAAGTTTGTCCATTTGATCGAATCTTCTTTGTGTCTCGGACGGCAGGTGGGAGACTAAAAAAATTCCTGGAATGTGATTATAGTAGAAGGGCACATCAAGCACAGACATACACATGTCCTCACACTTGTTGAACCTCCGGCTCAAGCTACAGTGAACACAAAACAGGAAGAACCTGCAGGCAAAAGGGGCGGAGCTGCACAGGAGTTGGTCAAAATTCAACTTCACCTGGCCAAATTGTTCTGAAGAGTTCAAACAAACAATTTAGACGGCCATATCACAGCATCCAAGGAAGTGATCATTCACATTTAGACACACAAAGCACCTTATTTAGGGTTTTATATTGGAAACGCTGGATGGCAACTTCCAAGCAACTTAGGCTCCATCAGTCTCCAGAAAGAAAGTTTTTCACATGGAAGAAACAAGTTTCCCAAGGTTGGACTCCCAACAAGAGTATTATGTGGTCTGACCAGGCACTACTTAGAGGAAAATAACAAGACAGAAAAGACTGAGAGATACATCTCAAACACTACAAGACTCATTAAATGTTTTAAATATTAAAGGTCATTTAAAGGTCACCAGAATCTGGAAAAACTGAACAATTCCAGTTTGTTTGGAAGGGTTGCCAAGAGGAAATTTCTTCTCTCTTGGAACAAAATGACATCATGGCAGAGTTGCATATAAGACCTCTGGATAAATGTCAAGTGGGCAGATGAAATGTGGACTAAATGCTTGTTGCTAATGCACAACAACAAATTTGGCAATTTGGCAAAAGACAAAAACCTTTTGTGTGAAGGAGCAGCTCACTGCAACCAAAACCACGGTGGGACATGGTGATCTGAGCTCGTTTTGTTTGTCATTGGACCAACCATGAATTTCTCTAAACACCAAATGACTTTAGTGTAAATATTTGTTTGGCATCTGGAGCTTAGTCTAAGTAAGGTAATCACTAACACACCAACAAATCAAAAGCAAGCCAAAAAATAGCAAAAAGTACCCCAAAACATCAAGGTGGCTAAATGATCCAGATAAAGTCAAGACTTCCACTTGATTGAAACACCATAAAAACATCAGAACTTCTGCATGGGAAAAGTTCACTTATACTAACAAAGTGTTTAATCCTGCTTTGCAATGAGTTCATTAGAAAAGAGGACGTAGAAGCCACATATAAAAATAAAACTGAAAGAAAAAGGGGCTAAGCACAGAACCTTGAGGAACACCTTTTGACAAATTTCTTTTTGTACGTTCGTTCTGTGCGTATCTTCATGATCCATTGCTTTTGTTCTTTTTTTTAACACAGCGTAGTAAAAAGTTATTTACCTTTAAGCTGACTTGTTTCAGCTAGCAACGTTAGCCTTCATCAGAGCTCGCCGGTCTTGGTGAGACATCGTCCTCTGCTGCCCGTGGATAAACGGAAGTGACGCCACTAAATTAATGATGGAGTTTATAATTCAATGTCTGACGTGGAACAATTGTGGAAATACCAAAACGTTAGAATATTTATAACCAACAGATAATTACAAACCTTCGATGAATACATACATAAACGTTTCTAGCAGTATAAAGTGCTACATGACTGTTATTGCTGTTTTTTATTTTATTTTTAATAAATAAAAACACCAATCATTTCTAGACCACTTAGCTACGATGAAAATCTGAGTCTGAGGCATCAAAGCAGCACTTGGTGGGAAACTTGCTATTATTATTATTTTGTGACACATATATGATGAATATGATCAAAGACGATGATGAGGGCCAAAGTGAGAGAGGGACGAGAACAGGAAGGATTAGAGTAAAAAGACAACAGAGGGGGAAATAGAAACAAAACTGAGAGTCAAAGGTTATCAGAGGAAGACTGTGCCCCCGGGGTGGGATTAACCCAAGCTCCTCCTGTCCTCATCCCAACACAAATGATCCAGAAGCTTCTTAGAGATGATTGTTTTCAGGAGCAACTCTTTATAGAATGAGCTTTTAGATTTATTTTCTTATGCACGTGAGTTATTTTTAAAATGTATTCAGATGGCTGACATATCTGATCATCACAGATATACGAGCTGTTAGGACAATAACAAATTGACTTGGCTGAAGCTACAGATGAACTTCTGACTTTCAAACACACAGACACAGATCTGTGTTCAGTGTGAGGCCTACAGCTTCTTTCAGATAGATGAATACATTGTTTGGAGTTGACAGGAGGTCAGAGGTGGACATCTGGAGAGATATTTTCCATTGCATCAAGCGACTGTGGTCATACTGCCCACATCTAACCCCTCAAACCCTTGGTTCACCTCCGGAAACTCAGAAACGCTTCATTAGCATGCATCAGACATCATTTTGCACCAATAACCTAAATTGTTTGTTTTTTTACACCATTTACTAACAAAATTATGAATCAAGTTTGGATTTGCAAAGGCTAATATCTCCATGTGAATGCATCAACACTATCAGGCTCTTTGAGGCTGGAATAAATGAAAGATCTTGTAAATCTTTCAAGATATTTAAATTTGCTAAAGGATAAAGGGACTAATAGTGATCTATTTGCATCTTCTCAGTGTGTGTGTGTGTGTGTGTGTACTTAGTGATGTTTGCTCAGCTGTTATCCTCAGAATTTCTCACACGATGTCTTTTCTTATGAGATCGCATTCCTTGTATACTAAAACTTTCGTGATCTCAATGTTTACGTTTCAAGGTATTCATGGCACTGCTCCCTCCTACAGCTAATAGATTTACAAGGTCATCAGAGAAACTGTTCCTAGATGTCCCTAGGTTCAAATACCTGCACATTTAAGATCATTATCTTCATTTTGCTTATTTAGAAATGCTGTTTATGAGCATGTGAAGCAGACTTGTAATTGCTTTGAATCCACTGCCTGATATTATGACTATATAGCTAAAGTATTATATTTACAATAATCTCTTTTGTTTGTACCACAGCAGGATTTTTTTTGGAGGTTTTGTTAATTAGTTTTCGTTTGTGATTTATGTTTCTGACTTGTGGATTCGTTACTGTCTCTGCTTTCTTGTACTTTATTTGCATTATTGTCGGAGGACCCACTCAAAAACGAGACGATTCATCTCAAGTATGTTTTTGATTTTATTTTATTTTCTACACAAAAAAGTGACATGCTGCTAATGATGCATTAAAATAAAACACTAGTTGAATTAATTCTTACAGTATTAGACATTACTTAAGCAATGGCTTGCTGCCCTTTTTCATCTTGTATAAAGTCTGAACATATTTACCTATTGCTATTCTCTTGAACACAGTTAAAAACAGATCTGATCTGGCAAATTATAACCAAGTTTACTTTGATTTGACATAAATGCTTAACAAACTTTTCATCATCCATGTTTTCACATGGTCACATGACTCATCAGGAGCACTCACCAAAACAGAGATTAACGAGGTTTTCACCAGGGACTGACAGGCTGAGAAAGGTCAGAGCTGCTGGATTTAATCCAAAGATAAATACAAAACCATCAGCTGTGGGGGAGATTATCACCTGAAGGCCAAAGAACCTTTTTGAAAATAAAAATAAATGTTTTTCTGGTCAAACTTTTAGCACATATCATTTTTTATTAATATGTTTAGCAATTTAGCAGATTATACTGGAAATAAAATATAGATGATTCACATGAACTAAATGGAATAAAACACATTAAAAGTATTTTATTTACTGGTTTTCAGATAAAGTACATGTTCTGACTGCCATAAAGTTTTACCAGGACAGGTAACAACAGGCTGCATCAGTGATGGTGTCAATTTTAACTAAAACTGAAGAATTCATTTGCAAAAACAGATTTTTGATCAAAGCCACCAAACTTTATTTTGACTGATTTCACTTGAAGTAAATAATAAAAAGATGCTTTTTTATTTTGTTTTAGCTAATGAACGCTTCAGTGTTATTTATATACAGTTATATGAAGGCATTACAATTATAGGACGCAACAAAAGTAGGACTCTTGGTCAGTCTTACTCGGTACCTGTGTTTGTTCTTGATCTCTTTTATTATGTAAAAATATTCAGTTGTAGTTTTGAAAAGTACTTTTCAGTATGTTAGCAGTAGTAGCTATATCTTCAAGTTAAAAGGTTTTTCTAAACTTAATTGATGCCATTTTCTTTCCAACATCTGTATGAATGTAAGGATCCTTGACTTCATCCTCAGAGAAGCAACTTCGTTGAGTGTTTTATGCATTAAAATGAAAACACTGTAAACAAGATAATCAGTTTGTGCTGCCCTCTAAAATACACTCAGGTCCATAAATATTGGGACATCGGCACAATTCTAACATTTTTGGCTCTATACACCACCACAATGGATTTGAAATGAAACAACAACAATGTGCTCTAACTGCAGACTGTCAGCTTTAATTTGAGGGTATTTACATCTAAATCAGGTGAACGGTGTAGGAATTACAACAGTTTGCAGGTGTGCCTCCCACTTAGGGACCAATAGTACATATAATAATAAATCATAAATAAACAATAAACAATAATCATAAATCAAACTTTTACTTTTTAATACTTGGTTGCAAATACTTTGCAGACAATTCCAGCCTGAAGTCTGGAACGCACAGACATCACCAGACGCTGGGTTTCATCCCTGGTGATGCTCTGCCAGGCCTCTACTGCAACTGTAAAGAGCCGTCCAATGAGTTCTGAAGCATTTGGCTGAATATGAGCAGATACTTTTGCTGAAACACTCTCCAGGAGGTAGGTTTGTGTGTGTGTCAAAGTCAACATTCAAGAGAAGACTTCACCAGAGTTCATGCAGAGGGTTCACCACAAGATGTAAACCATTGGTGAGCCTCAAAAACAGGGAGGCCAGATTAGTTTGCCAAACGTCATCTAAACAAGCCTTCACAGTTCTGGAACAACGTCCTAGAACAGATGAGACCAAGATCAACTTGTCCCAGAGTGACGGGAAGAGAAGAGTATGGAGAAGGAACCCACCACCTCATCAGTGAAACATGGTGGCAGCTCTATCCCCCGTGGGCATATGGCTGCCAATGGAATTGGTTCTCTTGTATTTATTGATGATGTGACTGTTGACAAAAGCAGCAGGATGAATTCTGAAGTGTTTCGGGCAATCTGCTCATAGTCAGCCAAATGCTTCAGAACTTATTGGACGGCGCTTTACAGTACAGATGGACAATGGTCCATAGCATACTGCAAAAGCAACCAAAGAGGTTTTTAAGGCAAAAAAGTGGAATGTTATGCAGTGGCCAAGTCAATCACCTGACCTGAATCCAACAGAGCATGCATTTCACTTGCTGAAGACAAAATTGAAGGGAAAATGCCCCATACAAACAGGAAGTGAAGACAGTTGCAGTAGAGGCCTGGCAGAGCATCACCAGGGATGAAACCCAGCATCTGGTGATGTCTATGGGTTCCATATCTAAAGATATAAAGACATTTTCCAACATGACAACTATTGTTCTAATAGTTCTCTGTCAATATTAAAACAAGATCAACAGTATGAGGGCGAGAGTGAGTAGGTTTAGGTATATTTTGGGAATACACATCATAAATGCTATAGGCCTATTTAGGTCATTTTTTCATGCATGTGAATATTTTGCAAAGCATTTTGACATATATTAAAGGAGTCATCACCTATAACACCGTGGATATCTACATCCTATTATAGTCTTTTAGACCATTAAAATAAATTGTAGTGGAAAAATAAATTAAAAATGTGATTTTTTAATCCTTTTTGTAAAGGGCATATTTTCTCGCGAGATCACACGGGATATTTCAGCTGTGTCGGACGCACGCAGGACTGAGGGGCGCGTTGATTGGTGGAAGGAAGCAGGAAGCAGCTTCAGCATCTTGCTCCAAAATAACAAAAGTTACAACTGAACCCGACCTGGCAGTGACCTACGGGATCCAACAGTACGAGCCCGAGCCTCGTGCGTAATGGCTTCCTCGCTTGTTGTTGAGTAGCGGGTCTACTCCGAGCCCCTCCCGGATGACCGAGCTCCTCACCCTGTCTCTAAGGGAGAGCCCAGCCACCCTGCGAAGAAAACTCATTTTGGCCGCTTGTATCCGCGATCTCGTTCTTTCGGTCACTACCCAACCCTAACCCTAGCCTCAACAACAACTTAATTCACACCAGACCTCTAAACCCAACAGGTAAGCTTTTAAAAAAAGTGAGGATCACTTTGAAAAATATCCTCACTCTATTGGTAAAAAGGTTTTTGTGGTCCTCAGTATGTAGTAAGTACAAGAACACACAATGCAGAAAAACAACAAAACTGGAACACAACAGTCCATCACTCACAGTACAGCTAGATCTGGGGAACAACGGTCATGATTCACTGATTGGATTTTAAACAGAAACCATGGAAACCATGAACCAAAACAATGACTGACAGACACCCAGTGGCATCCGGCAAAATTTTATTCAAAATAAGTGACAGAAATTAGGTCAATCTAACTTAGGCTGCCTTCTGCCTTTCCATTCTCATTCTCGTTCCATTTCCTTATTTAATTCTTAGCTCAAGCACAAACTTTCTTCCAAATGCTTAATGACTCCCAAAGTTACAGAACTGCATCAGCTCTGTGAGCATCACATCATGGAAAGTATGGAAAAAAGATTTCAATGGAAAGTCCAAAGACCTGAGAAGAAACGGCCATTCTTATTAGCAAGTTTCCAACAACCAACGCTTTTCCCCTTCTTAATTCCCAAAGAGGTAAATCCTACTCTCATACAGCAATGACACCTTTTACAGTTGACCCATTGTGCCCAGATACATTCAGCTAAAGTGGGCTAAAGCTGAATGAGCACATTCCAGACCGGACAGTGTTACATTGTGGACTTCTAATATACTGAAGACATTTAGGTGAGGGTCCTTTCATGCAGCTCCATAAAACCCTCGTCTGCTGAAGGGAACTCAGAGGCAAGCAACATCAGAGATCAAACCAGGTCAAGAAGAAAAACCTACTGGCAGCTCGTTATGAAAGGCTTCAACACCTAACAGTGAAACATGTTTTGATTCTACTGTACAGAGGAAAGTCGTCAAAAACAGACTCCTACTGGGCTCGTCTTACAATCATTTATATTTGCTAAACATGCAATCCTTTCAGAGCAACTCAACCGGCATTAAATGAAAAGTGAAGGTTCCTTGAGCCAGAAACAAGGGCTTCCCCTCCTTTCTTCTTGAAAAAGAGAACAAGAGTGAAATTAGCAGAGTGGAAAACCCAAACATAACGTATCCCTCTGTGCTGAAGCTGCAGAAATCCAGTCAATACTAAGACGGACTTATGAAATGCCACATTTTGTCATTGTAGTGTGATCAGATTGACATGAATGGAATCTGAAGGCAAGCAGGAAGACCACCCTGTGCAGGCTGGTTTCAGAAAAAGTCCCATCCCTCCACTAACGGGGCAGTTTACAAACTAAAGTTAAAAACAAGATCCAGAGTACGGCCCATTTTATGTGTGGGTCCTGAAACATGCTGTTCAAAGACTGTAATAGATATGAATGCTACTGCTGTGCTACAAGCAGTAAGTTAAAGTCACCAAAAGCTTTTCTAGTTTGAGCGTTTATGATAAAAATTCTGCAAATTCAGAGAGAAAAGGGCCAGCTGCACCAGGAGCTCGATAAATTAAAATACAGTCAAATACATTTTGTAACCCTACTTTGATGACCTGACATTTAAAAGTAGTAAAAGGGCCACTTTTCATCAAAATAAGTTAAAAAAAAACATCTCAGAAACTTTTCTATATGTTGACTGTTGAGTCACAAAGTTCCTATCTCGCTGCTGCATGGCCAAATTTGTATTTTTCTCAGATATTTAGCTATTGACATTGAGCAGCTTTCATTTGTACCAGATCTGTTTTTATTTTGCAGTATGACCCCACCCCCCTTTTTTTTCTTCTGAAAATGACAGATATTGAGGATGATCAATGTTGGTTCTGAATTAATGTGTTTTAAAGGTGTAATATGTAAGAATGAGGCAAAAACGACATCCTGTCGTCAAATTTGGGAACTGCAGCCAATTTTTTATGAAGAAAAGATGACCTTCTCACTGCCGTTCCGTGAGTTTCATGGCTGTTGCCAGTTACAGATTAGTGCCAGAAGATGCTCTTGGGTGTTTTACAGTAGGGACTTACTACACTTATTACTGTAATATTTCTCCGGAAGTGTGGTTGTTTGCCATCTTGCTGTCATTATTCACTTCACACACACATTTCACTGTAATATTGAGTTGTTGCTAATTGAAAAAGTAGCTTGAGATGTTTTTAGAGCCAACTATATGCTTCTAATTCACCGTTAGCATTGTTAGCTCAACATTAGCCTCTATCCTGCTTCACCCGATATTAGAGTTAAAAAATAGATGCCGTGGCTTCTTAGGGGTACAAGAAATAACTTCTGGGTCGCTCCCGTTTACTAGCTCCGGGTCTTTAAACAACTCTGGATCGTTTTGCCTGCTGGTGTCGAATTACATATGCCGGCGCTGCAGCGGCAGCTCGGCACAGACTCAGCAACCTCACGGGCTCATAGATTGTAAAAAATAATTACATTTTCTATAAAGGAGAAAAACTGACAACCCTATGCAGGCCAAGAAGGAAATCTGTTTCAATTTAACCTTCCTTCCAACATGATTACTGTTTTTTGATTATTTCACTGTAGAAATCTTTTGTGGCTCCTTTAAAGAATTCCACAGACGTAGAAAACAGTTTAGTGCATGGCTTCAAAAGGTTTCGGGCTGCTGTGGACGATGTGCAAAAAGCTACTATGAAGAAATGATGGAAATGAAGTTGGATGGAGTTCATATGATTGTGATGCACACCAAGGGGCTTATTTCTTTATGTGCACTGATGGTTTGTAGACTGCACACCCAATCCGTCTCAAATGATTATAACCTGGAGGTATTTTGGCATGTAGATAATGGAAGAAAATATTGTGACTCTAGCATGTACCAACAACCCCCCCCCCCAGCCATTTGATGATGCAGAAGTCATTTTAAAAAAATCAGCTGGCAAAATTCAGTTTCCAGCTGTGGAGACCAAAGCTGCTAGTGCCAACTGAACATATGATTAATCACAAGCTAGGCTCTCGAAAAACAAGCAAGATGTAACAAATGTTCCTTTATAATTAATTTTTAGTTTTATTCTCGTTTAATCAGATTTAGAAGCTTAACAATATATCTGAGCTCCCGGTCCCTGTCTGCAAAGCTCTGTGTTCTCTCTCCCAAGTAAAATCCCCGACACCGCTTTACTTCCCACTGCTGTGCAGTGATTGACTTGTTTGTCATTTCCAGCTCTATCCCCCACAGCACACACACACACACACACACACACACACACACACACACACACACACACACACACACACACACACACACACACACACACACACACACACACACACACACACACACAATAAGATAAAGGGGATTAAAGGGAAGTGGGTCCCAAAAAAACAAACTATCACTTTCCTGCAGAGCTAAATAGGAAGAACAGCACAGCAGGAAGCTGTTGATTGAAAACCTCAGCAGCAGACACTTCATGGAAATGGAAAAGGAGGCTGAGTCACAGATTGTGAGATTAGATAAGGATAAGTTAGTTAGTTAGGAGTTATTCAATATTAAACTCTGGTCACTTTAAAAACTCGTCTTGTGTTGTTTTGACTGTGGAAACAAGACTTTGATTAGAAAGTAGAATGGTAAATGGCTTGTATTTGATATAGCGCCTTCCAGAGTCATAGAACCCCCCAAGGTGCTTTACAACACAATCAGTCATTCACCCATTCACTCATTCATTGACACCCTGGTGGTGATGGGCTACATCGTAGCTACAGCTGCCCTGGGACACACTGACGGAGGCGAGGCTGCTGTACACTGGCGCCGCCGGTCCCTCTGACCACCATCATCAGGCATTGTTGTGTGTCTTGCCCAAAGACACAACAACAGCAACAGACTGAACTGGGCGTGGACCTGCAACCTTCCGATTGTGGGGGTGAGCACTTAACTCCTCTGCCACCATCGCCCCGAAAAAGCAACACAGTCAACACAACATGAGGCTGACTTTTAGTTATCAATAACTTCAAGACATGATTAAAGCACACACGTGGTTGTAAATCAAGCCATCCTCTGATCAACTCAGAAAACGTTAGAAAAACAAGCAGATCCTGCATGATCGAAGTCATTCATCAGCCTTCAACCAAAGAAAGGATTTCTTCCTCGGCTCGTAGGGAACTGCCTGAGCTGTTACGAGAACGGAACAAGCTGGAGTTACAGGACAAGGCAAGAGAATGACCAGCTCACACATCAGTTGTTTCTTCCTTCCCACCTGCAGTCAATAGGTTAAAGGCTCTTCACAATAACATGTTCATCTCACTCTCCTGACAGCGTGGAATTGTCTGAAGGGCTGCCTAGGACCGAGGAGTGTCTGCGTGAACCTGAGGAGAACAACGTGTCCACTGATGCACAGCTTGACCAAGAGCCATCGGAGTCATCTCCAGGCTTTGCAGATTTTGTTGGTGGCGATGCGGTCCTTAGGCTTTCCAGTCCGCTGTGGCGACCCCTGACTCTACAGTACTCTGTTATTTGAGCTTTGTTTCATGGGTTCTCTACTGTCCATATTGAGGCTTTTGGGTTTTCTCCATGTGGATCTGCTTGATGTTGTCATGGTTGTGTTGTATTTCTGTGGTTACCTTGATGTGCTGGGTCTAAGGGGGCAGGGTGTCCAATAACTGGCAGTAGGCATCACCTGTACACAGCCCTTTTATCTCAGTGAGGTTCATATGTAGAGGTTTGTTGATCCACAACAGAATTTGATGATGACTCAGGTTCTTACTGGTCACAGAGGTCACGTTCACAGACATGGTCGCTTAACTTTATTGGATCGTGGACACACTGATTGTGTTCGAATGTCTCTGATGTCAATCCTAATCCTATCAGCACATGGTGTCTCTGTTATAGAAATCAAAGGAGGTGCAAACTAGAATGATGTAGAAGGTAAAAGATTCTCTTCAAGAGGTGGATGAGGGATCAGATGGAGCCAAGGAGGCAAAACCAAGAATGGAGGAGCATCCTGTTGCTAGAGCTGCGGAAATGTTTTGGAGGGAAAACTTCATGTATTTCTGTGTGACATTAAGCTGGGAACTCACCAGGTTCCCGTCGGTGGAAAGTGACCGGACAACTGGATTCTTCTGACTCAGTCCTGATAGTGAGCCACTAGGCGGAGCCTAAGCCAAGAGATCTACTGTCCCCTGCTGATGCAGCTGGAGATATCACTGGCCGACGGCTTGTTTACAGACACGGAACGTTTCATTGAACTGTCCCCTGTTGGTGGACCTTATATGCTGAATCAGCAGGATGTTGGAACATTTCTTGTGAAAAGATAAGTTGCAGTAATGTCTTTTCACAAAACCGCTGACTGGAATCTGAGAAGTACACGTGTGTATTTATTGTAAATACTCTAAAGATATTTTCCTATTATCACTTTGTGAGACAGAAAATCTTGTACTTTCTTTGTCTCACTAAGAACATCGCCAATCCTCCTTGTTGAGTGAACTTGGTTTTCTAATACTCAGCCCATCTAAGGCTTATTCACTATATAGTTCTTAACAAGTCAACTATTAGTTGACTGTATATTAGTATATTAGTTTATATTGTATATTAGTTTCATTATGACTTGTCCTTCTGCATGTGAAAATGCATCGTTGTTACAGACTTTGAAGAAACTTCGAACCTTTGTGTGATTATGTGTGACTTTGCATCTGCATCCATCCTCAATCTCAACAATCAGCCTCCATATTTAACTCACAGAAGGAACATGAAGATAATCAGTTCTAAAGTTAACAGATGACAATTTTGCATTTATTTAAAGAAAATATCTGCGACCTAAACATGAGCAGGAGGAAAGGCTACACTTGCCTTTTTAAATGAAGTGTCACTCTCTTTTACCACTTGTATTTATTTTTTAAACTCGCGTGATGTTTAGGAAGAATTAAAGCTGCAGCAGTCTTACCATCTATGTCCTGCAGGTCAGCAGCTGTCCAGCACAGTGGGGCAAGCAGCAGGGCAAGAGACCACCTGAGGAGACACGTGGTGAAATACTGGGATTGTGCTTGGAGATGTTTCATAAACTTTGAAACATTTAAATAAAATAAAAAAGTTCATAATGTTAAGGTGGAATAGCTTTCTAGTAAATTCTACTTTGCTCGTGCTTTAAAACAACCCCAAACACTGCTCTGCTCTGAGGTGCACGTTTGTAAAATTCAATGAAAATCCACCTTATTTGTTTTTGTGACAAAAAAACTTCTTACCCTTGAACCATTTTATCGAGTGAGTGAACAAAAATCCAGCATGGAGGAGGAACTCCAGGTGTGTGATGAAACTTCGACAGACTCCGTGGTCCCTCTGTGCTCCCTCAGCCTGCAGACCTGAAGTCACACTGCTCCCTCTCTCGCTCTGTGGCGGCACAAAGACTCTCTCAGTTCAGAGCCGAACCACTGAGTTTGGAAATTTGACTCCCTAAAAAAAGCCCCCTTCCCGTTGACTCATTCTCCTAACCCCCTTCTTGAGACAACTTTGTGACATTTAAGATAACATCATGTCAAATTTAAGCCATCACTTGCAGTTACTCAATCAGCTGATAGGGATTTAACAAGCTCATTTTAAATAGGCAATAATTTAGGCAAGGCAGCTTTATTTGTATAACACATTTCATACACAGAGGCAATTCAATGTGCTTTCCAGGAGCAAGAACTTAAAACATTAAATCTAAGAACAGGAGTGATGTGCTCGGTTCTATTGGTTCTGGTTAAGACTCTAGCAGCAGCATTCTGAATAAGCTGCAGTTGCTTCACAGCTTTTTTGGGAAGACCAGACAGAAGACCGTTGCAGTAGTCTAGCCTGCTGGAGATGAACACATGAATGTGTTTCTCTAGGTTTCATTCAAAAACCCATCAGACTTCTGACTAAATAGTGGCAGTCAAAAAAACCCATCAGACAAAAAGGAATCAGGAAAAACAGCTTCAGGAAAAAAGTTGTCAGACAAAATGCTCTCAACTGTTTTCCTGAAGACTTTTGGTTTGACATTTTTTCCCAAAGCTGTTTTTCCTGATTCCTTTTTGTCTGATGGCTTTTTTCCTGAGATCTTTTTGACTGAAGTCTGATGGGTTTTTGAACAAAACGGTCTGATGTCTGACACCTGAGGATGTCCTAAAACGTACATCGCAAATGAGACCTCTGGTGTCTTATGTTAATGAAGATGATAAAACGCTGATCTAGTTATAGCCTTAATGTGACCAGTGAAGCTTCTGAATCAGATCTGAATCAATTATGACACCAAGATTTCTAACCCGAGTCTTTGTTTTTATTCCTCTGGAGCCAAGTTGAGCAACAACCTCCATCCTATCCTTCTGATCTCCAAAGACAATAACTTCATTTCATTAATTTATTCATTTATATAGCACCTTCCACAACCTTCAGCAGAAGCCCAAGGTGCTAAACACAACAATAAAAGACAATCGCAATAATATACAATAAGGGATTAAAATAAAAGCTGCATAAAACAGATAATAAACAACAATTAAACAATTAAAATCAAGTCAAAGTTGCAGACACCAATGGAGAAAACGCCTGGACATAATAATGGGCCTTCAGACAGGACTTAAAAATCTGGAGGGAAGGTGCCAGGCTAAGTCTTTGTTGTTTAGTCTTGTCTTTGTTTAACTGGAGGAAGTTTGACTGCATCCAGTCATTAACTTGCTCCAAACACTGACAGAGTGAGTCTAGGAGACCACAGTCACTAGGTGATAGAGCTAGGTGTCATCTGCATAACTATGATAGCTAATGTTGTTATTGTATATGACCTGACCCATGGGGAGCATGTAGAGATAGAAGAGCAGTGGTCCAAGAATTGAACCTTGGGGGACACCACGTCATGGTGATCTGCTTTGATTTATGATCACCAATAGAAACAACATAACCTCTCTCTTCGAGATATGATCAGAACCAACTATGGACTGTTCCTGATAGTCCCACCCAGTTTATGAGTCTATCAAGAAGGATGTTGTGGTCCACAGTATTAAAAGCTGCACTGAAATCGAGCATTTATATTAATTTTATAATAAAGTAAAAAAAAAAAAGTCAAGAATACTTCATAATATATAAAAATGATCATTTTTATCCATTCATTGCAAATTAGGACCACCTTGCCAGGTGACCCCAAGGCACAGATTTACTTTTGGTCTTCTTATTATCTTCCGGACTTAAATACAAACAAAAGATTATACGGCTGCTTTGTTAACTTTAAATTTTCCAAAACTACTCAGTTGGTTATCAAAGGATGTCAAGATGGTTAGAGGTTCAACACCCGACTGGGACCTTACGTCCTGCAAGGAGTTGTCATATTCTCTGTGTGCATTTAGGCTTTCTCTAGGTACTCTGGTATAATCCTAAAACATGCATGTTATGTTAATTAGTGAGGCTAATTTTGCCATAAATGCGAGTGCATTTGTGAATGGCTGTTTGAGGTTCTGTGATGTCACTTGTCCAGGCGTAGCCCAGGTGGATGACTGGATGTGAGATGTACATCAGTATTGTTCAAAATTCTTTGCCACACCAGCCAAAATCATCATGTAAGACTGAGTCCATCAGGGGTCAGATGGGGAAATTGTTTTGAGGTCATAAGAATCTTTTCCTTTGGTTTAGTGAACCGTGCACACAGATTTTCAATCTGTTGCTGTGCCCAGGTAGCATGGATCCAGTGGACTGCACCTTGATTCCAACTATCTAGAGATAGATTTTATATGATGAAGGAAACATTTTTGCAAGTCTTCACACTGCAACCCGAAAGATCTAACAGGGGTGGTAATTGAGGTCATAAAAAGGGAAGCTTTTTGGATAGATAAACTTCAAGCCACCAGACCACCTGGTCTGAATGAGGAGTTGGACTTTTCTGTGTTTTTATAGCAGGTCATTGGGGTGGTGTCATTATTAGGCCTACCGTAACTGAGTTCCAGTCATTTGTCGTAATGAATAATTTTTACAGTGGGAGATTATTAGATATACTAAATATCTTTACTATGATTATCTATTTACTATTTGCATTTATTCTTTGGGATAGCAACTAATTATTATTTGAGTAGAGTGTTGTCTGCTGCTTTTATTTTTATTTATATTTTTTATTTTTCATTATTTAGTATTTTATTGCATATATTTTTATATCTATTTTACCATTTATTATGATTTATTATTTCTTTTCATCTACATTTGATATTTTAGACACTGGATTAAATGTTGGTCACATGACCGGATGTCACCTGGTTATATTATGACTGTTTATGCCCTGAAGAAGGTCGTACGCGACCGAAACGCGTCGGCGTTTCCTTGTTAAATAAAAGCAATACTCAGAGTACCTCAGATCACCTGTTTTTCTTCCTCATATTCTACAATTTATTTGATGCTGAAGAGAGTGAGACATACGTTTTTTCAAATATTGCCCACAGATGCGCTCACTTCCACCTGTTTTTGATTCATATCTAGAGATAGAATTAGGCTTTAATTTTGTGAAAAAAAGAAAGATGAGTGTCATTACTTTATTGTTTTGTGGGTGAATACAGAGAGTGCTATGTTTATTGTTCTCATTCAATATTACAACACTGCTGGGCAAATGTCGCCCTCTTGTGGTGATTTAGTGATATTATACAAACCGTCTTTTCAAAAAGGTCAATTCAAATATTCTTTATTCCAGATGGGGAGTCCTGTATCACAGGTAGAAATAAAGGACTAGTGCAAATACTAGGAAAGAAGCTCAATAAAACATGCCAAAATACAAGATACAGAATAATAAAAAATAAGCAAAACAACGGGCAATAATAATATTGATGAATAAAAATAAGCAAAACAAGTGGTCCACAGTGGTGACAGAACTAATATCTAATAACTGATAAAGACCAGCGGTGCTCGAACCAAGAACCACCAATCATCTGCATATAGGATGATTTATCACAATACCACCACCAGCAACAACCAGTCCACGCTTTTAACTTCACAGATAAGTCATCCATGTACAGGTCAATAAGGTTAAATCTAGTATCTCTCCCTCAGCTCTCACTCTTATTTTTCTTCAGACATAGGTAGATACTACAGATTTATTTGCATCCCAAACAGAATATGATCAGCCCATAAAAGATGCTCACATCTGACAAGAGGCATGAGCATCTGCTGGTGACACAATGATCCAACCATAAATGTATATCATACCTCACTCATAAAGGTTTAACTATCTGTAGGTAAAAAGTTTCAGCTGACAATAGTAGCCACGATCTTCACAGAATTGCTTCAGATGTTTGGCAAATATTGAGTTTCCATCAGTAATATCAACATTCTTACAGTCCTGATCAAAAGTATAAAACCACATGAAAAATGGCCAAAAATCATATTTTGCATGGTTGGATCTCATAGTTAGCCTGGCAAGCCATCCTATAAGTGTGTATATATAGTCTGGCCACGAACCATTGACGGCCCTCAGTCGTGAGGCGGGATCTACGGTTGTCTTTCAAAATGTCAGCACGCAATTGGATAGCGCTAGGACCAATCAGAGTGACGAACAACGTGACGTAATCACGGCGACGGAAAAGCGGGAGGCTTTAATGGCGTCTTGTCGTTTTTGTGTGAAAAACAAGTGAATATCAGGTGTACTGGGACATTGCACTACTTTGTTTGATAAAAATAAGAAGCCGCTAAGTATATCAGACAGACTTACGCACGTTGGAGTCTAAATGATCCAATGTTGATGACAAAGCCGTTTCAAACGAACGTGGTTCCTGAGTTGCCGCCATGTTGCTTGGGTTCGCGGCCGCAGCGCTGACGTCATCGGCTACTCCCGCTCTGATTTGGTCCAAAATATAGAGCGCTGTGATTGGCCCAACCAAAACTATAGCGAGCTGTGATTGGACAGGCTGCGAGGGTTATGAAGCGTGCCTAGAACAAACTCTGCAAAGCAAGAATTTGGTCTAGTTCACTAGGCTATCTTTTAGTAACATTAATGAAAGTTTCACACTTCTCTACCCCTACTGGTTGAGAGTGGAATTACAACTTTTGTAAACAACCCTGCTGCAGCCTCCAACCAGTTTAGACCAATGTTTACGTTGGTTTTATGGTGCGTTCGATTTGTCCTCGGAACTCGGAAATCCCGACTTCCGAGTAGGAAAATTCAAATAAAACGTCCTGCAAAGTCGGACCTCCCAGTCGGAAACTCGGAAGTTTTTCAGAACTCCGACCTCAATTTCCAAGATGGCAGCTCTCCGTATCAACAAGTCAGTTTTGGTTGAAATGTGTTTATTTTACAACACACACATATAAGAGTGCATTTAAAACCAATGTTACACGTAGCGCTTGCATCTCTAAGCTGAACTAACTAAAGGTGTTGTTTATTAGTCGTCTGCGTTCGTTGAGAGCTACCAAAACAGCAGTTTTCTAGGGCGCCGCAATTTTGGAATTCCACCTTCTCCGACTACGGTAACCAGAATGCTGTTAACTCGGGTGTGACGTCATTCCTAGTTCTGAGTTCCGACTTCCGAGGTAAATCGAATGCACCATTAGCCCTTTGGTTAGTTCACTCTGCAGTTTCTAGCCAGCAGAATGCTGTCCAATGTGAAACTGCTCAACTTTCTTGTTCAATAACCACTGAAACCAGTTTGAAAACAATATTTTAAAGGTGCCATATTTGTTCTTGGAAAAAGCTGTTCAAGCAATGTTACATTAAAAAAATATTCAAATGTCCAACCCCTTTCTTCAGGCTCCCCCTACAGTCATAGAATCTGATGGCTGCAGAATATGGTACAACACCGCCTTGCGACACACACAAACAGCACTGAGCTTTTCTCCGAACCAAACTGATCCACCTCCCACTCGCTTAATGTCCTCTCCTCAATTTAGTATGCAAGTAGATATAGCTTGTGGTGTTTTATGGTGAAAAACGAGGCAGTTGTTAGCTTTCTTGGTTTATTATTAACTTGAAAATCACAGGAGCTCAGTGTCAGACAGTCTGGGGAAGCTCCACAACTAATAAAGCATCCAGAACTCAAACCGAACTCCATTTTCTGCCTGCTCACGACCAGACACATACTCACACATACATACCACTCATTCAAATGGCAGTTTTGAGACATTTAGCTGTGTTCCCAGAGAATAACTCTGCCACCTAAACATATCCCAACAAGAACAAAACCAGACTCATAAAATAACATGTAAAACTTCTTAAATGAGATTTGCAAACAGAACGGGACATTCCGTCCGTGACACGAGCTTCCTGTTCGGCTGCTCTGCTGAGAAGCCTTTGGTGTACAGAGGATGTTCTGTGCAGTTGGTTGAGAGCAGACATAAATACATAGATGCCCGATTGGGCACTGGAGAGTGCAACAGCGTTGGCGCCATATTGGATGGGTCCTCACTCCAAACCCAACTGGTCAACGGACTTGACAAAAACAAAAAAAAACAAAAAACAGAAATCAAAGTTCCAAACATGAACTCAGTAATGCGTAGCTCCACCGTTAATTTTGACCGTTTCAAAGAGATGTTGTGGGATGCTTGATGCAAGTGTTTACATTATTTATACATGAATGATTTCTATTTGCTTTAATTAGTCATTCTACCAGGACTGAAACATGTATGAAGCAAAAACAAACATTATAAATAAAGATTCAAAATACAAAGATGGTGGCATTCAAGTTCATTTAGTCTTTAATACCTTAAAACACACTCAACAGGTAAATATCAGCGCTAAACCTAAAAAAACAAACAACTAACATCTACTTTATAATGTCGGCAGTCAATATGAGCACCAATGATAGTAAGCTTTGCTGGATTTCAGTTTTGCTTCATACAAAACATTGTTATCTAAGAAAATTCTAAAACAATTCTCTCCTTTACTTTGATCATATTTGCTATCACTGTAAAATCTGTGAGAACATCTACAGCTGTGAACTTGACCATCTATTATGGAGTTCATCGTCGACGCTTCTGCATTTAAAAATCAACTCAACTATTCTGTAAAATTAATCAACTAAAAAACAAACTTAAAACTATAAGAAAAGTTCAGAATTTCTTTGTACAGTGCTGATCAAAGACGTGATATGGAAATAAATAACGACTTGTGCTCATTTAGTGCAGATTTCCTGAAATCAGTTATCTCAGTTGGTTAAAAAAGTGTTCAATGACCATGTTGAATTGAAGTGATGAGTCCTTTAAAAACGGCGGGAACTTTTGTACCCCCAGAGGGTGGATGGACCGCTCATGGTGCCCGAGTTGTGCTGCAGGTGGGTATCTGTCCTTCTCTGTAACTTCACACCAACAATTCAGGGTCTTTCTGCTTTCATTCTCCCAACAATGTGGTAGGAGAACTTTTTCTCAGTCTCAATGTCCTCTCTGAACCTTTCACTCGAATCTCGCAGTCCAACAACGTTTTCTTCTATTGATAAAAAAAAGTTGAAATAAAAAAAGAAAAACCTCCCGAGGTTAAGAGTAGATGGTAATGACCTCTCGACCTCCTCCACGAACCAACAGGACACGGTCTAGTCCTTCCATTAAAACCTCCAGGAACTGCATATCTGGGACACATTAGAGTTAAGGTTCAGTTTGAAGAAAGTTGAAGAAGTTCTTCTGAGTGTGTGATTTCTACATTAGGACCTAAGGCAAGGCAGTTTTATTTATACAGCGCATTTCCTACCCGAAGGCAACTCAAAGCGCTTTACAAAGAAATCAGACATTACAAAACAAACATATAAAAAATAGACAATGGACAACTAAAGCTAGAAACTCTTAACATAGAGCTTCATGTAGACTAACAGAGCTTCGTGTAGACTAACTAATGAGGACCAAGAAATTATTATTATAGCACTAACAGAACTTCAGTGAGACTAAATGTAGCTGAGATCAGTGCTGATAGGGTATCAAGGTCAACAAGGAGTCACTAAGTGCATAAATGAGTGTAGGGTGACCTGAGAACTGAAGCAGTATAACTAGCAAAACAGCTAACATTTAAGACTGACTAAATATAACAACTGGGGGCTAGAGCGGATCCCAGCAGTGAATAAACAAGCTGCAGGGTATACCCCAGTCCAGTTTGCAGAGAAAAATCACCACCAATACTTACATTCACTTCTAGAGTCAATTTAGCCAGTTTGGACAACGGGAGGAAACAGGACACCCCCACACGAGGAACCTGCAAACTCCACACAAGATCCAGCTTGATGGAGATATGAAATCGACAAGTTCTTAACCACTGCATCAAATAATAATCCGTCCATCTTCTGCTGCTCATCTAGGACTGGGTCACTGGGAGAACTGTTTAAGCAAAGACCTCCAAACCTGTCCCTAGCTGCCTTCTTTAGCTCATCCAGTGGCGTTCCCATGCCATGTGAGAGATTGAACACTTAGAGGGCCCTTGTGCATTTTTTTGTGCAGGCAGTGTTTTTTTTTGTTTTTTTACAATGCAGATTTTTTTTTATAAAACCTGACATTAAAGGGGTTAAATCTAAAAAACACATACATAATTTATTATGTTTTGTGAGTGCTGAAGCCAAGGATGGAATCTGTGTAAAAAATCTGACTTATGAAACATTATATAATTTTAATTACACCTTTTTATCAAGGACATTTTTTTGTGCTAAGGGTCCCCAATGTTATTTTTTTAACCCCTTAACATTCCAGTGGCCCGCCCACGGGCCCGCATCAACTTCCTGTTCTACTCCAAGTACTACCGCAACACCATTTAGGTACACATATAAAAGTTATACATCATTGGAAAGCTAAGAATCGTGAGATTCCAATGATGTATGCCAATCAAGCACAAAATCATAGCTGTAGACACGGTAAACACTTTTTTCAAACCACTCGCAAATGCAAAATTATTATAATCTTACCTTTGATTCTTTATAAGATCTACAGAATGCAGCTATCTTGAACAAAAACGATTCTTTTGTATCCAAAAGGGTCCAATAAAAGTACTCCAGTAAAATAGTTAGTCCACAACAAGTCTTATGTCCACAATCCAACATAATGTGCTGCTGAAAGCCTTCGAATATTCCTTCAAATACATCCGTTTTTCATTTTGTTTTGTTCACATCGTCCGCTAGCTTCTTCCTATTAGCGTCAAACATTTACTCAACCAAACTTGATGGGTAAGCTTTTGATTGACATCTTACTTCCTCCAATAGGAGATGGTTTACCCCCGCTGCAAATGCAGAATCTCTTCCTATTGGCCGATGACTAAAAAGCCCCTCCCTCTATTGTGATGCTTGTAGCTCGAGCCTGTCACGAAGCAGTTTGTTGGTGAGTCACGCATCAGATAGCCAATGAAATTCAGAAAAGAATGGTATCTTACATGTGGGGGTCGGGTCTACCAAACAAATGCAAAATTTGAGCGCAAAGAAACTTTTTCACAGCAGCAGTTTTGAAAGTTACCATCTCTACCTGATGACTACATACACCAGTGTGTGCCTCCTTTACTCGTTGTAAGTAACACTGGGAATGGAACTAGATGTGGGATAGTACAGTCCTGTGTGTAACCTTTCATTAGAGCCCAAGATTCAAATATAAAAGACTTGTTTTCTCAGTATGGGGCAGTGGTCTCCAAATGGCACACCTTTTGAACACTTTTGACACGCCGGGACTTATAAAAACATGTGCCAAATGCTCATTTTTAGGTTTATTACTGTAAAATTTGGTTTGGGACAAAGTAAGACTTCAGGCTATAGACACAGTGTTTTCCAGTCCATGTCACATTGCTAATGTCATTTTTATGCATTTATTTAAAAAATAATAATAGGCGGCCATAAAAAAATTTACTTTTCAGTGCTTTATAGCTCTTATTACTCTATGACAGTATCACTTACACAAATTTTGACTGTTGTAGGGAAAACCTCTGAGTGTTTACTTTTAAAAAACACCTCAACCATTTTTCTGGTGCAAATGGTTCAAGAACAGCGTTAATTCAAATTCAGGGAGTGCTTTTTTAAAGCCTCTTGGGCAGAAATTGCAAGAATGTTAAGGGGACCTCCAAGGGCTAAACTTTCCAGTAAGACATGAGTTTGTCCTGAGGTCTCTACAGTGGGACATGTCTGAAACACCCAATTGGAAGGCATTCAGGAGGTATCCTCACGAGATATCCAAACCACCTGAACTGATTAATTTGAGCCCTGTGAAACCACACAACCACAAATGAGGGTTTAAACATGGACGCCAGACTCAGCTCTGTCTTTACAGACAGAACTTAAACACCTCCGGAGGTAAAAGCTCATTCTCAGCCCAAACTGGTTTACCTGTTTGAGAACTGACATTATACCTGGAAACAAGTGCCAAAATGATGAATGGATGATATGTTGATCGTTTCTGCATTTCCTTGTGTTTTGATCATTGCGTTGCACGCAGAGAATAAAAACGTGTTTGTGCTAAACCTGCTGTTTCTTTTGACAATGTTCATGTTAGTCTTCATCTCCAAGAGAGAGTGAAGAGAAATGACTGTTTTAAAGAAGGATACAGTTCTCATCTCCCTTTTTGTTCTTGGGCGGGCCGGGCATGTTGAGCAGCACCAGCTGGGAGTCTTTGGATTTCTTTACCACCACCTCGTTCAGCTTCACAGCTGTGTGCATCCTCCGCACATTAGTCTGGTTTCTGCAGCACAAACAAAGATGCTCATAAGAGTTCTGATTAAACAAATAGATACGTTGCACGTAAAAATATTTAAAGTTTGGTGTCTAATATGAAATTAATCATGCATAATTATACATGCAAAAAGAACTAGAGGTCATTTTACATGCAAATCCATCAAAAAGCTAACATAGTATTTTTCTACCCCATACAAAAAAAGAAAACACATGCAACCACAAGAAGTGAAACAGATCAACTTACAGATTCTCCCACTCCCTGGAGGATCACAGAGCGAGCGAGCGAGCAAGAGAGAGAGAGAGGAAGTTATAATCAACATTAGAACAAAGGAGTTCCTATTGTCTCAATATTATTATGGAGGAGGAGAGGAAATCATTACATCATTAATCATTCTGCATGAAAAGGAACGGACCTTGAAAAGGAAAATAAAAATAACAGAAGATTTTTAATGAGTCCTGCAGGATGAGAATAACTTTTCAAAGGTTATAAAACAACAGTGAGAAACATTTCTAATTCTAGTAATTCAATGCAAAAATAATAGCTATACCATCCATCAGCATATGTAAGTATGCATGAAACCATGAATATTATTTAGGAAAATCTGTGCTTGTATCTGAACCCGTTTCTCAGAGGACTTACGGTCTCATATTAAACATGTCTTTAACCGCCATGCCCTCTCTTTGTTTGTTCCTTTCGTTGATCAGTTTGTCTTTTGTCCACGTCATGTGGACGTGGTCCGATGTGGTTCCTGCAGCTTTGTCGCTCATAGAGGAATGAGAGGCTGTATTCCTGTCATGAATCAGCTGAGCCTAAATGAAAAACCAAATCAGGACAGCAAAGACAAAGATTTAGTAAACTGGATAGGTTAAAGGGAAGTTTCAGCACATTTTGTGCTTTGTTCCTTTAAATAAGTTATAATCATTACTGTTTTGATCATTGTAGATGGCTCCCTGAATAAACTCTGTTCAAAGAAGTGGCTTTTAGGTCTGGCATGACTGATGAGCTAACGGCTAGGGTGAGTGCAGCCAGTTGCTGACAGCTCCATTCTCAGTGCGGTCATACCTCTCGTTCCCTCTCGGTACGCGACAGCTGCATCTGTTTCAGCATTTGGGATCTCTGCTCCATCACAAGAGTCTTCTCATATGTGAAAGCTGAGATGTCACTCTCGTGCTACAAAAAAACACACAGAACGTCTTGTTTTGTTTATGGCTGGACTGTAAAAAGGCTAATGCTAACTCAGATGAAGCATCACTAGGTGAAGAAAACAGTCTCACCATCTCCACCACTTCCACCTCTGCATCCAGACGCAGCTCGTAGACAAACTTCTGGAGATCCTTCTTCATCCTGATGGAGTTGTCATCCATCTGGGCCACAGTGAAGATCCTCATTTTGCACTTCCTCCAGACCTACAATGATTTGAATCAGTACCAGCTCCCAGTACACATGCCTCGGTTCCAATGAGGGGCCATGTAACGTATTTCTGTCCTTCAATCCATGGATTGTGTTGTGTCACGCCGACCACTCTGCCCTAGCCGTACCACTCTGCCCTAGCCGTACCACTCAACCCTAGCCGTACCACTCAACCCTAGCCGTACCACTCTGCCCTAGCCGTACCACTCAACCCTAGCCGTACCACTCTGCCCTAGCCGTACCACTCAACCTTAGCCGTACCACTCTGCCCTAGCCGTACCACTCTGCCCTAGCCGTACCACTCTGCCCTAGCCGTACCACTCTGCCCTAGCCGTACCACTCTGCCCTAGCCGTACCACTCTGCCCTAGCCGTACCACTCTGCCCTAGCTGTACCACTCCATTGTCCTATGGGCCTACCAGGTCGGTTGTATGGCCCAACTGATTAAAATAGTCTAAACTGTTCGACCCGTCCAGGACCCCTCAATGGAACCAAGGCTTTACAGAATATCGTATTCCATTAATATCAATGTTTACTACAGTGGTTAAGTTTTAGGATTGTTCTCCATCGGTGTGTTCTGTCCTCTGAGCACACACCTTGTGCTGAATGAGCAGAAAAGGCAGAAGCATGAGCAGTCCACCGTCGTGCACTATCCACCACACGTCGATCGTCCCCTCTTTCAGGCGCTCGTGGTTGTCAGGGAAGCTGTCAATGTTCTTTGCGACCAACAGGGCTTGTTGGGCTGCTGTCGTCTCTCTCACCGTCTCTGGAGGAAGAGAAAAAGTCTGTTTAAATATTTATGCATTTTTAACCCACAGAAATAAAGATACCATCAAAGTATATAAATCCTGTTAATGTTTCTTTGGACGTGTCAGTCAGAAAAGCCTCATTATGAATGGCGATGACCACGGTTGAACGGGTAGACACAGGTGATCCGAAGGTCATAGGATCGACCCGGGAGGGCCACGTGTCATAGCATCCACAGGCAAGATGTGGAACCCCAAGTGATACAAATTGCAGCCCACTGCTAATGTAAGGATTGGTCAAATGCAAAGAAAGAATTAAGGGGATCAAAAAAGTATAAGAAAAAACAAATATACTTATGCATTTTTTTTATCCACTATTCTTCTTATGTGATTCTCATACATAAGGCCAATTTCCACTATTGGAATGCCCAGGTAACTTTATCGGATCTTCGTGGTATGCATGTGTCTCCATTTGAACGCACCGGCATGAAAGGAACATTTTTCAGGTCGTTTCAGGAACCAATGGAGTACCTGATACCTGGGGAATGTACTAGGAAAGGCCTGATACAGTTGCTGGGCAGGACTTGTTCATTTATGCTGATTGGTTGTAACTTAGTAGGAAATGACATCGGCAGACAGTGTCAGCATTTGTAAAATTAGAAGAGTTGCTGGTGAAACAGAAGGAAAAGTAAATAAGCTGCTTTAAAATTGCCGTTTATAAATTCCCAAAACCGAAAAATGCAGCAGAAATCCCTCCATAATGCCATAATTTATGTTGTGTTGTGGTCTCACAGAGCACCGTCGAAAACATTGCTTCTTCCTTTTTATGTCACACAACCACTCTCCCAGTTCTCCAAATGGATTAAATTATGGCATCTTTGACAGAACAAAATTTTTATTAGTTCATCCGTGGATGCCTGTTGGCACTGATCAGTGACATCACTCACTGCCAAAGCAGTGGCGATATGCAGAAGTCCTGACAGGGACGATTTTCTGTGGAGACACAACTGCTGAGAGAACAGCCCGGTCAATTTTCCCCCTCCTAGAAACTTCCCAGAACTCCAGTGGAAACACGGCTATAGATTACCTATGAAGTTCCTTCTAGCCAAGGAGTCCCGGTCTTGTGTGCAGGCTGTTGGCCACGCCATCAGGACAGTGTTATGCTTCATTCCACCCAGTCCTGCAGACTGGATCAGGATGGAGAAACCATCTCTCAGACTGGACGACACTATCATGTGGGAGAAACCTTTGGTCTTCTCTGCAGCCATGGCCTGTTTCAGGTTCTGCAGGTAAAAATAGAAGAAATAAAAACCTTTTTAGGACACTGAACACATCAGGACCTTTGCACAGCTCTTTAAAGGTGGGACTGATAGACCATGAAGAAACAGCTGAAGCTCCACTGAGATGAGCTGTCACAGTAACAAGAATCTTTCTGAAGCAAATCTGATGCATTCCTTAAATGTTCGGAGGAATGTTTCACAGCATCTTAGAACATAGAAGTTCCAATGCCTTCACTTTGGATTTCTATCAGGTTGTTTAACTCCAGCGCTGGTCCTCAAGCATAAAACAGCTTACATGTTGAGTGTTTTCCTCAACGCTGACCAACCTGCTCTCCAGTTTTGGCGTTTTCCTTGAGGTTCATGTACGTGCCCTCTAGGACTGAACAGACGATGGTCAGACCCTTTCCTGCTTTGAGCTGAGAGGTGAAAGACAGGAGACGAGGATGCTTCACGGACAGATCTGAGTCCAGCTTACACAGCACCAACACCTGTGGTCTGAGCAGAGTCAGAATATGCACGCATGATAAGCTTCATGAATTATATTAAAAATAAATCCACAGAGTATTTTTTTTTAAGTTTGATTGCAGGGGAAGTGTGGAGGGACAAACATCGTAAGAAGAGACACTCACCTCCAGTTTTTGGTGTGCAGTGGAACCTCCTCCAGGCGGACGAGAGCGTAGCGAGCTGCGTTTAAAGACAAACCTCTGATCCCGTCACCCCATTCCTTCACGGCTCTGCAAAAAAAATATATCATTTTTCCTCAAATCTTAGACGTCAAATGTTAATTTCTGATATCACAGAAAAGCAAACCACTTTATTTTTCCCAATACCAGCAGGGGCGCCCCCAAAAATTTTTGATAAGGGTGGCCAGATGGGGCCAAAGAAAACTTTGGGGTGGCACACCAAATGGGTCCTTGTGGAAACTCTGGAAGAGCTCCTTTATTCTTTTTTTAATTAAAAAACAAAATGCATCCAAAACACTAAACTCAAATTTGAGAAACACAAAAATTTCAGAAAAATGCATTTCAGTTAATTCAAATTTTATTTTAAAATTTTATTTTTTAAATGTAATTCACTTGTTGCTGTCTTCACAAAATACTATAGAGATATAAACTTTTTTTTAAATGTTGAGCAGCAGAAATATATATACATTTTTTAAATTCTGATTATTTCTTTACTCATTAATTGTATATTTTTATTGGGTTTTACATTTATGTCTTGATTAAATAAGATGCATTTATGGTTTGAGTGAACATTAATATGATTTATTGATACTGGTCTTCCCAGGGGTGGCCATGGCCACCCCTGGCCACCCCTTGGGGGCGCCACTGAATACCAGAAATAAAACGTCCAAAGAAAAACTCACCCTCTGTATTCAATGTATTTATAAATACAGCCGGCGATCAGCATGGCAACCAGAGCGTAATACCAGGAACATATGAACATGAGGGAGAGACAGAGACTCATCCCCAGAAAGGACAAAGTCCTGCACAAAACAAACACATTTATTGGTCCTGCCCGCCTGAGACACATAAAGAAGTTCTTATTAACAGAGTTTCTTCTTACCAGTGGTAAAACTTAAAGCGAGGTCTCCAGTTGGGGGTACGGAGCAAAGTCTGAACAGCACAGGCCAAGTTGACAAACAGGTAGCACATGAGAAAAAACCTAAATGAAGAAATACAGACTGTGAGGAGATGCAAACGTTTAGAATTAAAAGTGACTCACGGAGAATCTTGGGGAAATCATACATGGAGAGGATGGGGGCCACCTCTTCCAGAGATGCAATGAGGATTCCGATCTCACAGATCCCAACCGTCAGCAGCAGAGCCCAGGTGGGCTCACCGTTAGCTTTTCCATGACCAAACACCTGAGAGACACAGAAAGTCTGATTCAGTATTCTGTAAAAGGACAAATACCGCAGTCAGAACTAGGGATGTTCGATTTTATCGTTCTACCATTAATATCGATCGATATCTGCATTCAAATTTAATATTGGAAAATATCAGTATCGGTTTTTAGTCTTTCAATGACACAACTTTTACATATCATAAACATATTACACACCAAACTCTTCAGCTACTTCTCCTCTCTCTCAAAATGTCAAAATACAGGTCCTTCTCAAAAAATTTGCATATTGTGATAAAGTTCATTATTTTCTGTAATGTACTGATAAACATTAGACTTTCATATATTTTAGATTCATTACACACAACTGAAGTAGTTCAAGCCGTTTATTGGTTTAATATTGATGATTTTGGCATACAGCTCATGAAAACCCAAAATTCCTATCTCAAGTGTTCTTAATACAAAAAAGGTCAACCTTCAAATAATTATTTCTTGTTATGTTCTTCCTGTGTTTATTTTTCATCTCCATTGGTTTTTCTTGTTTTAACACAGTATTATGATGTTTCGTTTACCTTTAATCACTGACGGTTTCGGCGACTACTGTCGCCATCTTCAGAGTCACGCCGACTTGACGGCGTCACTTCCGCTGTTTATTTGCAGGCAGTAAGGGGCGTAACGCAAATAAACAGCGGAAGTGACGCCGCCAAGTCGGCGTGACTCTGAAGATGGCGACAGTAGTCGCCGAAACCGTCAGTGATTAAAGGTAAATGAAACATCATAATACTGTGTTAAAACAAGAAAACCAATGGAGGTTCAAATAATTATGTTCAGTTATGCACTCAATACTTGGTCGGGAATCCTTTTGCAGAAATGACTGCTTCAATGCGGCATGGCATGGAGGCAATCAGCCTGTGGCACTGCTGAGGTGTTATGGAGGCCCAGGATGCTTCGATAGCGGCCTTAAGCTCATCCAGAGTGTTGGGTCTTGCGTCTCAACTTTCTCTTCACAATATCCCACAGATTCTCTATGGGGTTCAGGTCAGGAGAGCTGGCAGGCCAATTGAGCACAGTAATACCATGGTCAGTAAACGTTATACCAGTGGTTTTGGCACTGTGAGCAGGAGCCAGGTCGTGCTGAAAAATGAAATCTTCATCTCCATAAAGCTTTTCAGCAGATGGAAGCATGAAGTGCTCCAAAATCTCCTGATAGCTAGCTGCATTGACCCTGCCCTTGATAAAACACAGTGGACCAACACCAGCAGCTGACATGGCACCCCAGACCATCAATGACTGTGGGGACTTGACACTGGACTTCAGGCATTTTGGCATTTCCCTCTGCCCAGTCTTCCTCCAGACTCTGGCACCTTGATTTCAGAATGACATGCAAAATTTGCTTTCATCTGAAAAAAGTACTTTGGACCACTGAGCAACAGGCCAGTGCTGCTTCACTGTAGCCCAGGTCAGGCGCTTCTGCTGCTGTTTCTGGTTCAAAAGTGGCTTGACCTGGGGAATGCAGCACCTGTAGCCCATGTCCTGCACACGCCTGTACACGGTGGCTCTGGATGTTTTCGTTGCGGTTTTGAGTAATGAACCAGGCTGGGAGTTTTTAAAAGCCTCAGGAATCTTTTGCAGGTGTTTAGAGTTAATTAGTTGATTCAGATGATTAGGTTAATAGCTCGTTTAGAGAAACTTTTCATGATATGCTAATTTTTTGAGATAGGAATTTTGGGTTTTAATGAGCTGTATGCCACAATCATCAATATTAAAACCAATAAACGGCTTGAACTACTTCAGTTGTATGTATGAATCTAAAATATATGAAAGTCTAATGTTTATCAGTACATTACAGAAAATAATGAACTTTATCACAATATGCAAATTTTTTGAGAAGGACCTGTATGACAGATGTGTGGTAAAGTTCTTGAGATATTTTAGCTTATTTAGCCCAACTTGTGAAGTAGAAATTTGCCCCTCAGTGACTAACGACTAAATAAAAACCAGAATCTTCACCCAAGGCTGGCTTTTCTTATTTGAATTATCTTTACAAATGTTTTATCATCATAGTTACAAATGACAGAAAAATAAAAAACACGTTAATACACACATCTTAGCGTCACACTTATGAGATTCAGCTGCTGCTGGAGACAAAATCAATATGGCACTTTTCATGTTACTAGCTTAAACTGAAGTAGTTGTCATTTTGAACAGAAAATGTTCACAATGTAAGCATGTTAGATGACGTGTGATGTTAGTAACCTAAAATGTTTGAGTTATTCCTTTTCTAAGAGAGGTGGACACAGCATATATTAGTATCACAAGTTAAGAGTCGACAATATCGGTATGTTGGTAAAAAACCTGATATCGAGCTTCTATAGTCAGAACTATACTGAGCGCCTTCCCAGCCTTCCCCAGACGAAGGAATCTTTAGTCACTTACATGTAAGAAGGGGATGATGCCATCCCGAGCAATGGCCTGCAACAGGCGAGGAGCGCCAGTCAAGCTCTGCAGTCCTGCACCGCAGCAAGAGAAAAACGAGCCAATCACTATCACCGAGGGCGACGGCCATGCCAGAACGCCAATGACAGGGTTCTTAACAGAGTATCCAAACCTGAAATATACCAAGACACAGGGTTTAATGAACACGTCAGTCAAACGAGAGTTGAGTTTTACTTTCAACACCTTCGCTTACTTGTCTCTCAGCACCACTCCTTCAATACAAGCTCCAAACAAGACCACAAAGGAGATGTCTGACCGAGAAGTTAAGACAGAAACACCAATTTGAAAAGAATAATCCAACAAGAACTGCTCATATCTGTCAGCTTTTACACAAACTGATGCATGGCTGTCTTTTCACACATTGAACACAAACGAAGGATACAAACGAAGGAAGTGGTGAGAATAGCCAGTATGGTTCCAGTCGGTATGGATCTTTGAGCATCTCGAAGATCACCGGACCTGTTAGACCCGGCCATAATACCTGAAATAAGACATCAATACGCAGTCCACTTAGGTTTAGTTATCCAATTTCTTTATACTTCACTAGAAAACCTGTCAGTTTTTCTTTATTTTGTCTTTTGTTATTTGAAATATTTGAAATTCAAGGCATTACCTGTGACAGAGGGGAAATATATCCCCACTAACAACGTGAAGTAAGTGGTGATGTCATTGAAGACAAAGTACTTGTTTTTGTCGTTGGATGGGACTTGAGCAGGTACTGAATAATGATGTTCCTTCTCTAACATCGACCCGGCTGCACCATAGTTGCTCCACAAGTTTTCTAAAAGGAAAACAGAAAGAAGCTCCATCAGATGTGATCAAGAGACGATGGTTTGGATTTATAGTCTGGGTGAAACCTGGTGATTTTTGCCTGACGACGGTGCAACAGAGAGAAGTGAAGAAACGTCTGACCTTTGATGACTCCACTCAGGAGCCCAGGTATGGCCTTTATTTCAGTCAGGTTGTTCAAGAGGAAGTACTCGTCACAAGTTCCGTTTGTACAGAAAAGGTCCCACAGGTTGGTGCGGGCGGAGACGTTTTTCACTTCCATCTTTGAACAGGTTTGAATCATTTCACCCTTCAGAGAGCGATTCCCCAACAGACAGACGCTGCAGAGGAGTGGGACATTTTTAAATAAGAGAAGGAATTTATTAACCAGAACATTTTCCCGTTCTCAGCCACTCACTTAAACTCTGACTGGTTCAGCGGTATAAGGGTTTTGATGACGCCTGCATAAGTAGCCATGATGGACAGAATCACGCAGGAGAGAAACACTAAAGCCAGTTTGTTCACATACCTACAGACACAAGGAGACAAAGGTGAGATTGTGTTTCCATATTTGTTATAAATTTGTTTTTATGTGTGAGAAGAACGCACTTCACCCCAACAAACACCACCAGCGCCATCAGGATCAGACAGCACGTCCCGTAGACGCGCATGTTGTTGAGCATCGCTTCACTATTGCTCTCTTTAAACACTGTCGCCGTGGGAACGATGTAAATCTGGAAAAGAAAAGAAACTTGAGGACTCCCCAGAATCCAGCTACCATGAAAACAGATGTGGCCGAGGGAAAGTACCAGCAGGATCTCTATGGTGCCCAGGATGTACAGTGATCCTGCAAAGGTGGTTCCCAGGTAGAAGCAAAGACCAACTGCTCCTCCAAACTCTGGACCCAAAGATCTGGAAATCATATAATACGAGCCCCCAGCTGTAAAAAAAAAAAAGGTATAAATAGAATTATTTAAACATGATGCATCAACAAATTGACTGAGACAGCATTGTTGCTTTGCAGCAAAAAGGTTGCACGTTTGAAAACCCACTGCAGCCTTGTCTGAAGCTAGCATGTTCTCCCCATGCAAGTGTTCCTCCCACATACCAAAACCATGCATGTCAGATTAATTGACAACCCTGGATTATCCCCAGTCTGTGACTGTTTGCATGTCTTGTTTATGTCCCTGTGTTGGACTGACAACCTGTCCTACCAGGTAAATAAGAAGTTAAGAAAATGAGTGAGGGAGCATCAACACCCAAAGACAAAAGTAACCCTTTGCATGACATCATAACTGCTAATTAAAATATGGGATGTTCCTTGAATAGCTACTCTAGAATTGTTTTTGTATAATTTAGTAAATGACAAGTCTGCTGTTGATCAGAATCATTCATCGCATCTGATCTCTGGCTTGTGCTGTCAAGATTCTTTCACAACCGTTGCAGAAAAAATAAAACTAAAATGAACATACCTGGTACAACGCCATTGGTGGCTATGGCACTCATTGATATGGCTGTGAGCAAAGTCTGTACGGAGGGAAAGAGGACAGATAAACATATTCATAGCGTTTTCAGTAAAGCTCACATAAACAATTAATTTGCATATGTTCACATGATTTAGACTGATGGAAGACTCTGAATTGTGTGTGTGTGTGTGTGTGTGTGTGTGTTTCCCTGTGATGGACAGGAGACCTGTCCAGGGTGTCCCCCACCTCTTGCCCAGTGACTGCCTGGAGATAACCATTAGGGATGCATCGATCCACTTTTTTCACATTCGAATCGATACCAATATCAGAAGTTTAGTATCGGTCGATATCGATCTGATACCGATATGGAAAAACAGTATTAAACTGTATTACATAATGAACTATTTGTTACTATATGAAAAAGACTGGGATCATCCTTTCGTACGGGGGCCCAAAAGTTCCAAATTGCCGATCCTTTTGCTCGCTCCATTTTGAAATCAACGTGAGCTTCTGCACAGCGTGGGACTGTAGCGCATGACGTCGTCACTCACAGCACATAGAAATATACTGAATAGATCAATTCTTATATTCTTCTAATTCCATATTCTCCGATACCCGATCTAGAATTTTCTTCTATATTTGCACCGATACAAATATTAAGATCAGATCGGAGCATCCATAATAACCATCAGCTCCCAAGAGTCTACTAGAATTTTGATTAAAGATAATGGGTGAGTGAGTGAGTGAATTTTCACATGATTGAAAAAATTCTAATTTAGAAAACTATCAAAACTGCTGATAGAAATTGTCTATGATAAAGTACACTGGGACGTTCAAGATGCAACAGTTTACAACAGTTCACAGGAACTATTTCTCATTCCTTCCATTGACCATATTCAGGGATATGACATAATGTGTGTGCATGGGTGAATGACTGATTGTGTTGTAAAGCACCTTGGGGGGTTCTAGGACTCTAGAAGGTGCTATATCAAATACAGGCCATTTACCATAATAATTCAATTGTGCAACAATTAGAGGAACAGAATCTTTGTTTGTAGGTGCTAAATACTTATTTTCTCCACCAATATACAAATGAATTATTTAAAACCATACAATAAGATCTCCTGGTTTTATTTATTCATTTTGTTTACATTTTGTCTCTCACAGCTGAAGTGTACCTAGAATGATAATGACCAAACGTTCTCATATTTTTAAGTGGGACCACTTCCACAATTGGTGTCTGCCAAATAGGTTATCGACCCATTGTACACAGGAGGATGTTGAGTGTATGTTGTTACATCACATGAGTAGATTAAATTAACAATCATTTCTCTGTTTGGCCATGTGAATATGCTGACATGTGAGATTGCATAGAAGATTTTAATGTTCTGCATGAACCATCTTCTAAGTTCAAGCAGACCAATTAACAATCAACATTTCCTAAACTCAGACGGTTTTATGGTTTTAGCGTATGAGAATGTTTGCTGTGTCGTAAAGATGTGTGATTGTTTGGTTTAAGATTTTATTGTGACATGAACTCCAGTACTGATACGAGATATGAGTGAAGGGATTTGTAGTTCAGTTACTCACACAGACACAACACATGAAGACAATGGCAAAAGATTCCAAGATCCCCGCTGTGCCAACAATCCAGGTGAGACGCAGGAAGAGAATCACACCCAGGATGTTTTGCATGCAGGGCAGATAAACCCCAATGAATGTTCCCATTTGGGGGACCTGGAGACACACAAGCATCAAACATGAGCACAGGTGAGAACCAACAGGAGAGTAAGGAAGACATGTTTGTGTTGATCAGCTTGTCATTTATTTACAAAAAGTGCTAAAAATGTAACTTCCATCTTTATGGATTCTTTAGTGAATGGATGAATGACTTTAAAGTTTTTAATCGGTTTTATGGTTATAAGGGTCAGTGGATTCCCTCAAGCCATAAAGTTTAGTCAATAAGATCCTTACTTGACCTGAAACAATACAAAGAAATTGACTACTAGTAAAAAAACAATCTAAAACCTTGCTTTATGGTAAATCTTATGAGAACAAAATAGCACCTTTTCTTTCTTACAAAGCACTGTCATGTTTAAATGTAGTCATGGTCTGCTGTAGCTCCTTAGACAGAAAACAGAAAAAATAATAAAGATGCCAACATTTAACTTAAAGCAAGAGCAGCTTGCTTAAATAATTCTATATTTCAATTAGAGGGTACAAATTTTCTTAATTTCTTGTTATGTTCTTCCTGTGTTTATTTTCTATCTCCATTGTTTTTTCTTGCTTTAAACACAGTATAACGATGTTTCTTTACCTTAATTTACTGACGGTTGACGGTGGCAGAAGATGGATAAAAGAAGCGATCGAGATAATGAGACGTGAACTCAGGACCATGAATAGGGGATGAAGGAGTTTACACGCTGGATTATTCATGGGACATGGTGATTGACCAGGAAGGCGTAGGCAGTAGGGGGCAGCAACGCCCCTTACTGCCTGCAAATAAACAGCGGAAGTGATGCCGTCTAGTCGGCGTGACTCTGAAGATGGCGACAGTGAGTCACTGAAACCGTCAGTAAATTAAGGTAAAGAAACATCGTTATACTGTGTTTAAAGTAAGAAAAACCAATGGAGAAATTTTCTTAATTATGTACATTTTTCTTGAATCAACAAAAAGAAAGGGTTTATTGAAAAATAAACAACTTGATTTCTAGAACAACCAGCTGTCTAAAGGTCACTCATCCACCTTAGGTAACTCTACAAAATCCCAACCCCAACACTCACACCTCTACACCAGTCCAGTCCAGAGTGCGAGTGCATAGGGTGTCCCAATTCTCAAGTGTGGACCTTGGCCCCATCCCTTTTGCACCCTTGATACACACTTGGCCGAAGCCTGCATCGGTACAGACTTTGGCGAAGGCTATTACCCAAAATCCATCGATGATGCAATGCTCACCATTCCAATTCTGAAATTACTTGCACACTTGTTTACTAGGAAACTTAAAGCCTTACATGCACTTCCAACAAGTGCACTTCATAGAGGACCGTAGGCTGCAGTGTAGATATTGGGACTGGGCCAAAGAGCATATCTGCTGACTCTACCCACCATAACAGCGACCCTCGTGGTCCCGTCTTCAGCCTCCTCGTGCTCTCGAACGCCCTGGGTGAGGTTGGTGTAGTTGGCCAGCTTGTTGAGAAGGGACGATACCATAGGGGTACTGTCCATTTCCTCCTAAACATGAAGAGAAAAAAAAACAACAATAATTTCAGAGGCACAAACTGAAACTGCATAATCAAACCTGAGTCCTTGTTAGAGTTACCTCATAAAGAGCCATGTTCTTGCCATCGTACGACTGCTCTCCATCATTGTCAGGGCTGATGAAAGGACTGGACTCTTGCTGACCGTCATCTTCTTGTGTGACATAAAAAAGAAATGATATAAGATGCAAAGAAACTCACCCAGTAGCAAGAGACATGTGAGAAGAGAATTCTAGATGGAGTTGTATATGTAGCATCGTCACAAAAGTTACAATATAATACAGGAGTGACAGAAAAATAGACAATGGTCATGATTTAGAAGATAATACTTAACATGATGGTACCTTTTTGGATGAAGAATATTCAGTAATATTGTCCAATAAAACACAGATCACATAACTGATCATCTGGAAACAATCTTTAAAAACGGGAAAATAGCTTCATAAGGTATGAAATTTGCTCTGCTCCAAGTTTCAAAGAGAAAGCAGAACTTTCAAAATCACTCACGTTTTAGTATAAAATATTCCAAGTACATTTTGTATTAACCACTGTACTTCCTTAATAACAAGGGTGGCCTTAAGAGTGTGTTCCTGACAGACTTGATTTTTCTCCTATCCAAATAAAACATCGATAGAAAAATACATTTTATCTCCATGGTCTGATAAAGCAGAAACCCCTAAACCCAAACATCTCACATGTGGACAAACAGCAAAAAAAAAGTCAACAAAGATCTCGACAACCTCACACGGACGGGGGTGGGGCTGGGGTTTGAAGAGCAGGGTGGGGTGGGTGGTTTGCACATGAATTCAACAGCTGACAAGAGGATTAGCCCATCTAGATTGCAAACGAATATTTCAGTTAGTTGAGAAAACTCCTCAGATGAGAAGGAAACCTAGCCTGGCGAGCCATCCTTTAAACGTGATGACATGCAGAGCAAAATCCTTCTGCTTCAGCAACTGACGGTCTGGATTTCAAGGCTAAAGGAAAAGATTTCCTACGATAAAAACATTAGTCTTCTTAAATCTAACTTACTGGTGGTGCTCCTAAGACCTAAATGATTTAATACTTCTAATGTGATTAGAGACGATTATAGGACGCTATAACTGATTAAAATAAAGGCTCTGATTAAATTTTCCCGATTACCACTTGGTTTAGTGAAATGTCAAAACACTCAGTCAATTGTCTAAATGCTGTGAACAATGCCCTCTCTGTAGAGCTCGGTTAAGCAACTTCTCTAAAAACGCTTCCTGGAAAACTCTGGACAGACGAGGCAGTCAGCCCATCTAAGGCCAAGGCGGATTTTTTACCGCAACGGTGCCCTCTAGTGGCTGGTAGATGTAAACATAAACCCATTGTCGTGTCCATCAAAATAAAATTTTGATTTTTTTTTAAATATAACTTTTAACTCATTAACTGCCAGCGTTTTCTGATCAGAAAGCCCCTGACTGCCAGCGTTTTTGAGCGTTTTTCCTGTTTTTTGAAGAGTCACAGAACATTGTGCTCTATGATCATGTAAACGCCAAAACTACCAAAAGAAAGAGTAGACTCACTTCTTACATCAGGAAGAATCGCCGTATTTCTAGCGTTATCCATTCGTTCACAATCTGGTGCCCAAGCGCTGCTGCAGAAGCATTTCCGGTTCGGCGCATCGTTTTTTTCACAGCAGCGTCCCAAAACAAACTCCTAATTCATTGATTTTCTGCTTCCTGATCACGTGATGTGTGACATACACGGATGAAGATCTGCTTTAGACACGTGATGTTTATTCTCATGGTGCGGGGGCTCGCTCCGACGCCCGCCCCGTAAAAAAATGCAAATGACGACTATAGTCGACAATGGCAGTGAATGAGTTAAAGGAAAAACTGTACAAAAAAAACTGTACCTTCATTCTGCACACCTCTAAACGCCTCGTGGAGGTATTACTTAAAAAAAATATATAGCTTTTTATTAAAATGTTCCATATTCCACCTTTAAGGTGACGAGGGAATGCATTTACCACATGCTTTTGTTTTGTCTAACAGTTGACAGAATGTCATTTAAAGAATTCTTATTTGGAATCATAAAAAGTCTGAGAGTCATTTGTAAAATGGTTATCTTAGCAACACAGTCAGTAAAGGAAACAGCAAGGGCTTGTGATGAGAATTAGGTTTTAAAGACCAAGCTCGTTCGTATTTTCAACACATTAGCAGTGGTCTCTAGTGTAAATGAATCCCTTGAGAGTCTATCTCTATAGGAAAAAAGCTCTGGCGCTCCTGTTTCAGGAGGTAGAAGTGAGCCAGAGCACAGGTGAGCAGTGATGTGACGTTCACAAATGAATTGAACGGTTCTTAGTGAATGATAAGGGCAGAGTCCTTGTTGAGAACCATTCATCTCGTCTTCCAGTGATGCTCCCTGCCTGCTCAGCTTCTGACTCTCTGAGGTAAACGCTGAGGTAGTCCATCACTAGAGGTGAGTTGAAGACGGCAGGATGTGGAGTCTTACTTCCTGATATGTGTACATCTCTCCTCTGATTGGCTAACAGCAACACGACTCTACCACTGACTCTGTTTGCTCTGCAACGTTGATGTTTTATCTCCACCAATAACACAAGCCTGGAGGAGTTCTGCTGTGTGGTGGAGTTGCTAATGCTAACGGTTAGCTTCTGCTAGCCCAGACGTTCTCTGCTGTTTCCTGGACGCTAAACCAACAACAGCCTTCCCCGTCGTGAGTCCAGATGGGTGAGTCCATGAATGTTCAGTGACAGTGTGACGTAGATCTGTCAGGATTTTCTAATCTGAGCGTTTGATCTGAGAGAGCAGAAAACAGGGGTAGAAGACTATTTTAACATTCAGCCTGCATGTTAAACTCAACGTGATCAGTCGTATTTCAAAAATAACAAGTAAAGAACTTGGCAACTTGGCCTTTAAAGTGCCTAAAGTGCAAAATGAAAACCTTCTATGTATTTTGACCTAAACTCCTCAAATAAAATCAGTTTAACCTTGTCCATAGTCAGCACAGCAGAACAAACATGCCTAAGAGCTGATGTTTAGTGGCCTTGAAGAAAAAAGTGAATGTTTATGTAAACCAGTGGGTTATAATTTAAACCAAAAACAGGAAGGACAGCACCCAGTGTGATCATGTATGATTCATTTTATTTGGTAAGTTGCTGCAATCAGTTGGAGAAAAAAAAAACATCTATTTGAACTTTTTCTCTCATTAACTTCTTCTGTCCTCGTTAATAGGGTTTAAAGAAAGCTCTGAATCATTTTAGAAGATGGAAACTCATTCCTAAAAGTGATCTTACTCTGAGTGGCACTTATCTTCTGGTGATACAGGTCACAGATACTGTGTTAGAAAATTATGGTACCGTTGATGTTGGTGTTTATTCTAGAACCATTCTGTCTAATCAGCACTTGGTGTCTGAGGGTGTGTGTCCATCTGTGCAGTGGCTGACTTCAGAGCATAAGAGCAACCACTTCATTATACTAAAAACTTCAGATGTTATTTTTTTCTTTCCTGACAAATTTTGCATAGATATTATCATGTGTTGCATTTTTCTGCTTAGATTTCACTTTCGCTATTTTCACTTTCTGGATTTGACCATTTGACATGATAACCTTCGTTTCATGAATTTTGCCTATTTTTCAATATTTCTGCAGATGCCAGGCAGGGCAGGGCCTCCATACATCCATTCTTATCTGCTTATGTGGAGCCGGGTCACGGGGGCAGCAGCCTAACCAGAGAGGCCCAGACTTCCCTCTCTCCAGCCACTTGGGCCAGCTCCTCCGGGGGAATCCCAAGGCGTTCCCTGGCCAGCCGAGAGACATAGTCCCTCCAGCGTGTCCTGGGTCTTTTCTTGGGTCTCCTCCAAGTTGGACGTGCCCAAAAAACCTCACCAGGGAGGCGTCCAGGAGGCATCCTAACCCGATGCCCGAGCCACCTCAATTGGCTCCTCTCAATGTGGAGGAGCAGCAGATCTACTCCGAGCTCCTCCCGGATGACCGAGCTTCTCACCCTATCTCTAAGGGAGAGCCCAGACACCCTGCGGGGAAAACTCATTTCGGCCGCTTGTATCCGTGATCTCGTTCTTTCAGTCACTACCAAATGCTCGTGACCATAGGTGAGCGTAGGAACGTAGATCAGCCGGTAAATCGAGAGCTTTGCTAAACTATTGTATCAAAAACGTCACAGGTTTCATCGCTGATGATGATATTCATTAAATGTTGAATTACGCTGCATATTAGAAGGAAAATAATCAGCACAATAAATCCTGTTTGTGGAGCGGGGTCGGGCTAGCTGTGGTGGCGTTTTGGTTTGGCCTACAAAAACGCCTTAGTGGGGGTTACTGTAGCATCAAAAAAATTTCTGCTGCTGGACGTGTCAAAGTAAAAGTCTACACGATATGTCTGTAAGTATTTCTCATTTTTATACAATTACATTATGTAACCCTAACAATATCTTATTTAGACTTTTATTTTTTTAAATAATCAAAATTATCATTATCTTAGTTTGAAAGATCGATTGAGACCGGATGTGAATAAGAAGAAAGGGTGTTTCTGTTATTGAAGGGGGGTGTTCTTGTTTACAAACCAAAACGCCCCTTTTAGCTGCTGGCCGGATGATTTTGGGCTCAGTGGCCTAGTGGTATGCGTGTCCGCTCTGGGACTGGAAGATCAGGGTTCAAATCCCAGTCGGGTCATAACAAAGACTTTGAAAAAACAGGACCCAATGTCTTCCTGCTTGACACCCAGCATTAAGGGGTTGGATTGGGGATTGAACCACCAAACAATTCCCGAGCGCTGCCGTGTCTGCAGCTCGCCACGAGGATGGGTCAAATGTGGACACATTTCATCACACATCAGTGTGTGTGACGAATAATGGGACTTTAACCTTTAACAAACTAAAATGTCAATTTTAGAGGAAACAAGACAAACCTGCAGGTTAATGTTCAAAAATTATTATTTTCTCCAATGATTACAACAAGCCACATTAACCCCTAAAGCACGAGTTAAACTTCTGCAGAAGCAAAGTGAGCCTGGTGACCTGTGTCACAGCGGGCTCAACTTCAGCGACTAAACGAAGGAACGAAGTCCCTGAACTGGACACCACACCATGAGACATTACCAAGATGATCAAGAACACAACACACCCAGTTCTTATCTCAGAGCTGTAGGCCCAAACACACACAAGCTTACAAGCGCTCGAGTCTTTGCACAACATGGAGGGACAGAAAAATGTTGCACGGTTGGAGAAACAGAAGCAGTTAACGGCTGCAGGTGAGGAGGAACGGGGGCCCGGAGCCTCTCTGGTTTCAGTAACAAGATACAAATCAGAACAAAGCAGCAGGAAGTGAAAACCTGAGAAAAACACTCTGGTGAAGAGAGGAAAGACTTTTAAAATAAAATATGCAAACTGAAACTGTAGTTTGTTTCCCCTGGATGTTACCTGAAGGCAGATTGTATCTGCATTCTTTACATGTTTGAATATTTACCATTTACCATTTACCAAAAGTTGAAAAACCAGGAGACTTTAATGTTAACTCTCTGTTAACATTCACAGACCCTCTGTGTGAGCCCTGCAGTGATAGTGAAACTGTTGTGTAGATGTGGTCCAGGTCTGATGACAGCCTCAGCTATCATTTAGGACAGTAAAGACTGGGCAACAACACAAATGCCCGCCCTCCCTGCTGCATGCCTCAAAGCGCCCTGCAAGTTCCAGCTGGTTGAACTCTTCAAAATGTCTTTTTTTTCCTTCAGTGGAGCATGTGCTGCCTCAACACTGCAGGTTTCTGGTATTCCCTCACATGGTGAGTCACAGATGATCATCACCACCTATCAGTGAGTGTGTCAAAAGGTCAAAGCAGATGTTGCATCTTGGAGATCTGGTGTACCTGAGTGAGACTCCTGTAGGTTGTCCGCGTTCTCTTGGTCTTGAAAGATTTTACCCAGACTGATTGGTTTGTTCTCCTCAGATGCAGCAGGGCTGTCGTTCTCGTCCTCCACATCCTCCACTGGCACCACAGTGAAGTTTGTGGGCATCTTGGTTCTTCTGTTACCCGGAAGAAACGCACAACAACAAGATTGTGGTGATGAAAACCAGATAGTAGTAGCTGTAGGATTCCAACTCCAGAGAAGAGATCAAATGTGACAAAGAAGGTTTAAAAAAGTTAATCTAGAGTCCAATCAGAGCTCTGGTGACTGCTAACAGCCTTAGTTTAACCACAACTCATTCCAAAACTTCAGCTTCCTTTCTTTTGTGTCCTCTAAACTTTGAGCAAAGCACCGCCTCCTGAGCATGAGGCAGGCTAAAGTCCTCCAGGGGCTTTTGTAACTCCTCTTCCTTGTTGTCTTCCCTCCTTCTTTCCTCACATTGCCCCACGTGACTCTCTATTTACCATCTGAACAGAGTTTAGAGCTCTGCAGCTCCTCCTGTCTGCTCTCTGACCGTCCCACTTCCTCCCCTCACACCTCTGGAATGCTGAAATAATCTAAAAGTCCCCAGAGGGACTCCATAAAACCCATTTGATGAGAATAATTTGAGGGTAAAGTTGGTTTTCCTACCTCCTGTTTTGTTCCTTCCTCTACCCTCAGGCTGGCAGTTTTCATCTGAGAGAGAAAAAAATGGGTGTTACCTTTTGAACAGTGCATTCTGGGTAATAGTGAAGTGCTAATGTCCATTACAGACACACACACTTTCCCATTCTCACACACACATTATAGCAACAGCAAAGGAAACACCTTGGAAACCTTGAGCTCTTTTTCTCTGTGTCCCAAGCACCGGTGTGGATGACAATAGACAGTCACAGGGGGAAACATGGACACAAATAAACATGGATTGTTTTCAGTTTGTGGGAATTATCATTTTGTTGCTATTTTTCCTGCAACGTGTATGTCCTGATGTGTTGGAAACACCCTGTGCTTCACAAAAGCAAAATCTATTCTTAGCATGCAGGAAGGTGTCATCATTAATCAGACTTTTCTTCTTTTTATTATGTATTAGCAAAGATTACCTTTACAGAGCAAAAGCACGTATAAAAAATAAATAAATAAAACTATCCAAGTTTTATTTTTTTAAATAACAAAACCTGCATGAAATTAGAAAATCTTTCTACTGTATGTTTTGTTATTATTACCCAAACAAAATGTGGACCTTTAAAAAATAATCTAATATCTGTATCAATGTCTGAGAGTGTTTATTAAATGCAGTTGGGTATTTATTGGTCTTTAAACTAATAACTTATAGTTTTATGTCTGACATGTTTGATTAGAAACTACAAACGTATGCTAAAAAAAGTATATATATATATATATATATATATATATATATATATATATATGTTATTTGCACATATTGGACAAACCATATATACACATAATATAACATATTATTTTATATAATAAATTCAGAGAAAAATCCCTCAGTCTTCTGTGGATTTAGTTCCACCCTGTGGCCACTAGAGGGCGTATGATCAGATGAGCTTCTAGTATTGTAGCTCCATGTAAACTCAAAAAAATTAATTGTATATTCAAATAAAAATTGAAAACTCGAAAAAATAAATTGTAAATTGGAACCAAAAAACTTGAAACTTGAAAAAATAAATTGTAAATAAAAACAGTAAATAAAAAAATAAATATAACGTTGAACCTAAAACTGCAACCAAAAAACAAAAACCAAATTTCATTAAGGAAAACTAAATGAAACAAAAGTTGTGGCCGAGTTTACGTTTCTCTTCCTCCTCTGCTCTCAGGCCTGAGTTTACGTTTCCAATACTTTCTTTTCGTTTACGATGCTGAGCCTGATTTGACATGGGGGGGCGGGCTTTGGGCTCATTGGCTGCATGGGAAATGAATGACAGCTGGGTGAAAGCGCTTAGGTTTGACGTCATTTCCGCCCAGGTCGTGTTTCTGTTGTTAGCAGTAGCACCATGGTTAGCACATCCACATTGCGTTATATTTAATTTTTTATTTACTGTTTTTATTTACAATTTATTTTTTTCAAGTTTCAAGTTTTTTGGTTCGAATTTACAATTTATTTTTTCGAGTTTACATGGAGTTGAGCCCATTTTGACCCCATACAGATAATTAACACAGATTTATTCAGCTTTAGTAGTTAGTTAAGTAGTTTGTATAAGTGAAGACGTTCTGGTTTCCCGTGATGCTGAACTTCCTGCTAAATTAAATTCATACACAGGAATTTACCATCAGAAACATAAACTATAAACAAGACAGTGATTCTCCCTGCTGCTGCATCTTATTATGGAGCTATTTATAGTAAAGGAAGAACGTTTGATTTACAAATAAACGCTGGTTAGTTCTCTGTGAAAAATGCCAAAATATCATTTTATTATGAAATGATTTAAATAAAGTGTTTCTACTATCTGAACTTTATAAAATAATGCAAAAACAAATGTTAGGATTTTCTCAGCTTCATTGAGATAAGGAGGCTAAAAATACCTCAGAGTGTAGTTCTAGCCTGTCACCACTGGGGGGCGTCAATATCCCTCTTCATTGATTTAAATAATAACTTTTATACAGTAAATGAGACAGGAATTCATTTGAATGCATGTTAATGTGCACGTAACTGCGTCTGCGCGTGCATGTGACGTCATAGAACCAGAACATTTGTTCCCTCAGAGACCCAAAGTCTTTCTTTCAAACCTGTGCTTCAAGAGGAGCAGTTGGAAGAGCATGGAGAGCCTCTGGAGAGCAGAATTCAATGAAGTTAAAGCAGGACCGAGACACAACCTACCAGAGACATGTCCGCCTTTGCAGAGGAGCATATATATATATATATATATATATATATATATATATTAGGGGTGGGACTCGATTAAAAAAATTAATCTAATTAATTAGAGGCTTTGTAGTTAATCAATCTTGATTAATCGCATTTTAATCGTTCAAGAAAATTTGCCCCGAAAGCAATTTTTTGAAATTTAAAAAAAAAATGAGACAGAGAATCAAACAATAGTCATTGACATTATTATTGTAATTTCTAATCTTTTAATTTCTAAAAAAAATACTTTTAAATTGTATTTCAATTCAAAACAGGAGAAAAAAATATATATGTATATCACTGGCAAAAATAGGACAGACCTAAAAGTACAATACTATTTAAAGTACATTTTGATAATGGTATTGTCTTTTAAAAAAATAAAAATTATTAATAATAATAATAATAATAATGGGTTGATATAATTTGTGTGCAATTTGCTTTGATTTAGCATCATTAGAGACAGAAATGAAGGCAAAAACACATGAAGAGGGATTTCTGATCACTCATGTGATTGTAGTTCTAGTTGTGTTTGGAGCACATAAAAACAGTTTACATGGTCTTGTAGCCAAGGTTCTGAGCTTTCATTAGAGGTGCAGCTTGACTAGATTGATATTTAGGGCATGGATTTTGCTGCTAAACGTCAACATCCCCCAATTGGGGGACCCTCGAGCTTAAAGGGTTAAATGCGTTAATTTTTTTAATGCGTTTTTTCTAATAAATTATTCATCATTAACGCGTTAAATTCATATATATATATCTATATATATCTATATATACACACACAGTATATGTAAGTGTGTGATGAGAGCTACATGACTTGCTGACAAAATAAGATGTTTCTAAAATGCAGACTAGATAAAGTGCACGTAGATATTTAAAAAGATAAACAGACAATAGTGGTTAAAGCATGCAGCTGTCTAACGTGTATGATTTAAATTTAATTTAGCATCATGCATCATGTGTGTTTGAGTCATAATGTCTTACAGTTTGTTATAGTTTGTTCCCAGCAGATGGTGCTGTAGACCTACAGGAACTGTCATTTAAATGTCGAACTCACGTCTGAAAGTTTCCAACACAAGAAAATGACTAATTGGTTTTATGGGTTGTTCGGTGCAGGAGATCGTATCGGGCAAAGAAATAACTAATCACTTCTAATCTGCATCACATTTTTCTTTTTTTATGCTGCCCTTGCTCCCTGGCATCAGCAATGCAAACATAAATGCACTTTCAATACTCACAAGTATTTTCCTCCTAAAATCTTGAATTGGCATCATGCAAAAACTTCTAGTTGGCGTCTTGAAAATGCCAATCATTCCTTTAACTCATTGGTGTTATATCACTTGGCCCACGACTGAAATACCACAACCTCTCAGTCCTCAACAAAACTGCCATTTTATCCCCCTCAGATGGCTTTATAGTGAATCTGGGGGGAGAAAAGTAAAAGTGAGAGAGGTGGAGGTGAAATCAAATCCCTTTAGCAAACAGTAAAAAGGTCAGTGCTGACGCAGGCCAGGGAACAGGCTGCCCTCCATCAAGACTATATTCTTAAGTGGCTATAGATTCTATTTGTAGCTTTTTACCTGTTTACTGACTCCCCCACTCCAAAACCAGGTAGCTGCGCAAACAGGCTGGAGGGTTTGGACCAAGTCTTGTGTCATCAGTCTGGGGATGAATTTCAACGGAGCGGCAGCTCTGCCGAACCACAACACGCAAAATCAAGGGCAACAGGACACAGTTAAACCAGGTTAGATGAAATCTAATTTAATATAGAATACAGTCTAACCATTTATACTGGAAAGTTATAGAGCACCCCTAAATGAAGCAAGGTTCTTGCAGCATTTGTAGACTGTGCATTAAGTTGTGCATAACTAAACTGGTTCAAGGTAGTTATTTTATCTGGAAAGAGTAGAGAAGAAAGAAGTGCATTAACTAGGGCTGCATTCCATTTCTGCTGCTGTGCAGGCTAATGAAAACATCTTCTAAATGGAATGCAACCCTTGTGAATGCTATGGCCCAATCCCTATACTTGCAGTGTACCCTACGCCCTTCTGTGAAGTGCACTTAGAGGAAGTGTGCAGTAAGGATTCGAGAGCGTAGTACACATGTGTGCTGAATTGGGACAGCGAGCATTGCATCATCCACCACGACGCATGCCGGGATGCCGGTCGCTGATGGTGCTACGTTTTAAAAAAATCTTTATTAACAACTTTCAAAGAATTATTTGACTAAATTGAAATACGTTGCTGTCCACATTAAATCCTGGTCTAAAACTTTCAGAGCATGAATAAATAACCTAAAATTAACTTCTTTCATTTGAAAATACAGATTTTCAGAAAAGTTACTTGAGCCATTGATCCGCCTTTTTCTCAAAATTCCCACGCAGCAATGGATTGTGGGTAATACCCTCGCACGAAGTCTGCATCAATGCGGACTTGGGAGAAGTGCAGATTAAGGGTGCAAAAAGGGCGTGGTCACCTTCCGCGCTAGGACACTCTACGCACTCGCACCCCTGAATGGGAATGTGCAATTGAAGGGTGGAAGTGTGAGTATTGGGATTGGGCCTACGACTATTTCAGGTGTTTGCTTTCAGTGTGATCTTTTAATGGTGACGTCAAAGTTTCACTTTTTAAAATAAAATAAAAACACATAACTTGTTTTGGTGCAGACATTTCCAAATTATAATCATAGATGCAAAAAAAATAATAATAATAATTAAAAAATATATTTTAGAAAAATAGGAAGCACAATTTACAAATTTGTGGTCAGTTATATTAAAAGCAAAATCAAATTGTGTCTTTTAGATCTTTGTATTTGCAGATAAGACTGAGCAACATTTTTAAACAGGATTTATTTTTACTTTTGAAGTTAAGTTCTAACCAAATAAATCATGTTGCTATAAGCATCAGGGCAGATTGTGTGCATACACGTGCTGCTAAAAATGGAGCTAAAATAACAGTTTAAAATGAGTAATTACTTATCTAGCAGGATAAATAATCTACATGTTTATAAAATAGTTTTTGCTGTTTGGCCGGATTCATTAATCTGATAAAGGAGGCCACTGCCATCAGGAAATACAGTTTCCATGAAGGGCTGCGCTTGGTCAGCAGGCAGGTGTCAAAGTAGCATCCACATGCACGACAAGGTTTCCCAGAAGAGCATTACCCGAACCAGGAAACCGCTCCCTGAACGAGGAGTGTTTTAGATTTGAACCACTGTGAAACAACTGATTATTTACATGTTATTTCTCTGATTCACTGAAATGTGTCTGCTCATGTGCTTTTTTATCACTTTGTTGAAAAACTGCCCTGTTATACTGAAGCTTGAGGCTTTTGATCTCTAAAAAAAGACAAGAAAATGAAAGAAAACAACACAAATCGACTCCAACCATAAAAATCGAACCTTTAAAAAAACCCAGAAAGTCAAAAATGTCTTTTTGATTTTTAACATTCTATATCCAATTCTAATTTGAATAGAATTTATAGAAAAAAATAAGACATTTGAAAGGTTTACACACATTAAATGACAGATTTATGACTTTATTGTCAATTTCCTGTATGCACAGAGATACTGGGGAATAAAAATTATGTTTCTGTCACAAGAATAACGTTAAAGTTAGGTTAAAAATTTGAAATAAAACTTTTCTAATAGAAATTTTTATTTTAATTTCAAAATACTTTTTGAACAATGTTGTGAAGACTCCTGCATGGACATCCTCTCGGCCATATATTCAACTTCTAAATAGCTCTGAAAATTACACAGTGCCTACATTGTCTTCATCCTTCACACACACACACACACAAACACACACACACACACACACACACACACACACACACACACACACACACACGCTATATGCACTTAATTAAAAAATATATAGTTATGTTTCCTCTTTTATCCCACTTTCTCCCCGTCTACCTCCTACAGAGTAACCTAACACAATTTTCTCTCATCACTGGGCAAAAAAAAGTAATAAATCTTCTAACAAACAGGATTCCGTGTGTGTACTCGGCCCACCAAAACCGTCAGGGATACCATGGCCAGCAGTCTGAGACCTATTCCTGGTCTGAGTGGAAAATTTCGTTTTGCAGGGACCAACAGCAGAGGATATGGATGTAAAGAAGTAAGCCTGTGAACCTTGTGGCGCTGTGGGAAACAGTGACCCTCTGCCACACTCTGCTGGCACTCAGAGTCTCAGTGTGGGTTACCAACAAAACAGAGGGAAGAGGGATGCAGGCCTATAATTTGAGTTTGGGATCTGTATGTATGTGTAAGTGTGTTTGTTGTGTGGGTGGTACGGAGCGCTGGTGCAGCCAGAATTAATATTCCTCTAAATACTTTTAAAACCTGAAGGAACCTGTAGTGCAATCTGAGGGGTGAACTCAAATCAGTGCTGTTCTTTGTGTCAGCATTTTCAAATGAGAAGCATGAAGGGTGAGCACAAACACGGCGGAGGAACAGGGTTTGGGTGGAAAATGACAAACGAGGAGGAGACGGAAAAAATGTGACTTTGAAAGTTGAAGCTCACCTTAAAGAGGAGTTAAATTTTGGTTTAACAGACATGTCTGTCACCTGTCATCACCTGCTGACTTTCTGAAAGAGTAAAAACATGAAGGTGCAACGATAAAAACACAATATGTTTGGATATAAATTGAATTCAGTTACATAGATGTTTCTGCATTTTTTCTGATTTAAACACACCAAATGTCAAATGTAAATAAGGCAGACATACATCAGATTAAGTGTCAACAGTAGTTTATAATACTAAACCCTCAAAAGTCTCAATTGGCATTCAGCTCTGCTGAAATGACTCAAGTCACTGCAGGTATTTATCGGCTCAGGGCAGCCATGATAAAAGGTGATGTAAAACCTTTGCATCGATATTTGCTAAGTGAGCTACAGTTAAGTCTGCAGCTGCCTTCAGCTGACTTACATCTCTTAATGCATGGAAAACAGACACCATGGAGACATTGGATCAGCCTGCATGGCAGCTCTCTTTTTGATTCTTGATATTTGCTCATGAAGTCGACGCTTGAATTGAAGACTCACCTTAAATGACAAAGGAAATAAAGAGCCATCTTTTAAAAACCAAGTTCATTTTTTTTTGTCAACACACTTGCAGTAGTCTCTAGTGTAATGGAATGCTTTTTGAGTCGATTTCTGTGGGAAAAAAGTTCTGGCACTCCTGTTTCATGAAGTAGAAGTGAGCCAGAGGAGAGGTGAGCTGCAGACGGCAGGATTTGGAGTCTTATTTCCTGATACCTGCAAATCTGGCCTCTGATTGGCTAACAGCAATGCGACTCTACCACTGTAGAGCTGACAGAGGCTGTATGGGCTGCAGAGGGCAGAGAGTTGGAGTCTAGATGTTACCTGGGACAATGTCGAACTGGCTTCTTGAAAGGATAGAGAAGCGCCACGGTGGCTTAGAAACAAAGTAGACAAACCAGATCAAATATGGATCATGAGGTCACATTTACACAAAGTAAAGTGAGTTTAAAACACGCTTCTCAACTTCTGTTTTTCCTGTGAAGAGAAATGAAGTCTATGTAGGAATGATGGACCATCTCCTACAGTAAACATTACACAGACTTTGTTTTGCATTGTTGATGTTTTTCTCCACCAATGACTGAAGTCTGAAGGAGCTCTACCACATGGTGGAATTGCTAATGCTAACAGTTAGCTTCTACAAGCTGAGACATGATATGCTGTCACCTGTACGGTAATCAACAACAGCCTTCCCCGAGCCAAGATGGTTGAGTCCATGAATGCTGGTTTTCAGTGTGACGTCAGCGTTTCCCCGTCCATTCTCTAATGCAGGAAACAGCACAGAAAACTATTTTCACGTTTAACCTGCGTGTGAAACTCAGAGTGACCGATTATACTTTTAAAAATGACGAGTAAAAAGTGATTTCTCAGTGAACGTGGCCTTTAAACATCTTAGCATTCTTATCTTGTGGTAAAAGAAATGACTCTTCTGCATCTGAACTTAATAAGAAACCAAAAGAAACTTGAAGAGCTGGTGGCCTCATCGCTTTACAAAAGGGAGCATCTTCACATACTGCATCATGGTGTGGTATTGGGCCACAGCAGCAGAGATGACGGTCTTACAGAAGGTCAGAGGTTTTCAGACTCCCTTTTCCATCCTTTCATGAGACGTTCAGTTCATGCTGCCGGAGATAAACTAGTTTTCCTTAAAAACGAAATCCCCAAAAGTAGCTTCTTTCTCTGGGCTTTTCAAACGCCTAACATTTTACTCACTAACACTGATTACTGAATCCTTTTTTATTTGTTTCAGTTTATTTTGTTGTTAAATCTGTAGTGGTTGGGTGGAATGTAACTCTGTCATGTCTTCAAGCACAAATGGGAGTGGCACCTGTCATTTTTTATTTTACTTCCATAACAACAAAGCTGTTCATCAAGCAACATTTGTACCATTAATAAATCTTTTTGCTGGCCGTGTATTCTCAAACCAACGTCCACAGATGCATCAGGTGATTCCATCGGACTGACATGAAGAGGTTTCCAGACCCGTTTCCTTCATGAGAACGGAGAGTGAAACAGTTTGGTTATAAATATAACTCAACCATCAGTAATGCCCATGGTGGAGAGATGATTACTGTGTTCCACCACCAAAAACACAGCTGCTAACTGTGTTAAAATAATAACATCATCTAAATCTGTGAGTGGTGGACGGTTGAGAGGAGGTAGTCCAACCACACACACACACACACACACACACACACACACACACACACACACACACACACACACACACACACACACACACACACGCACGCACACACACACACGCACACACACACACACACACTACTTCTCATTCTGTCCCACAGCCATTGTTAGCCCACATACACGGTGTGTGTCCGCCCAGACGTTAACCACCAGCACAGACAGCCGTAAAGCATCAGTGTGATTGCATGAGACGTATTTAGAAGGCGCAGCCCAATGTATGCACACATACACACACACAAACATACACACTGATGCCCACAGAGGTGTATGCACACATGAACACGCACACTTTTACACATGTATGCCAGCGTGTTTGAGACTCAACCAGCTGTGTTCAAATTTCAACCATATCTCAACAACCTCCATGTAATTGCTACGTGTGTTTGACATTTCTGTATTTTACAGACCAACACACACAATCAAAAAGGCTTTATCGCTATAACTGGCTACAGTGGGGTATGTTGTTAGACCTACACAAATACCAGTTAGCACTATTTATTCATTTGCTATGAACAGATGATGCTACCTTACAGTAAATCGGCACAGATTACGTGACTCGGGTTCTATAAAAGGACTCGTGTTAGGACAGATATAAGTAATAAAGATGGTTTTATTCGAGCAGCGCAGCATTCCACTTTATTCTCTTTACATTGCTCAGTTCTAAAATTGTCTTCAATATTACCTTTAACCGACATTATTTATTTCATGACAGAATAAAATACAGTAAGTCAACACCTTGTTGCTTCAGTCATCTTGTTTTTAAGGAATATCTCTCTAGAAAACCTGTTTTGAAACTTAACTGGCATCATGACACTGCCGATTTCGGCCAAATTGTACATTTTTAAGTCTTTGTGTGGGTTTCATGTGTAACTTGATTGTAGAGAGAGGTTCAAAACTGTGTAAAATTGTAATTTCTAACACATCCTGAAGTATTTGAATTAAAGGACCCACAGCACATGGCTGCCTTCTGACACCTCTGACGGACAGCCGGGTTGAAAGAAAAGCATAGTTTTCCTGTAACACAGCCTGTACGGTGAACATTTTAGGATTTCCTCAGCTCTCAGGTGTCAGACATCAGACGACAGAGAAAAAAAACAAAGACCCATCATCAGACTTGAATAAATAGGATCAGACAAAAAAGCCTCAGGGAAAACAATGTAGGGCAAAAATACTTTCTGACACGTTTTCCTGAGACCTTTTAGTCTGACGGACTTTTAACAAACATTTTCATGAAACATTTTAGTCTGATGCTAATCAGTTCAGTTTATTTTTATTTCAAACATGTACAGTCACAGTCCTTACAGCTTATCCTTCCAATAATTGGTTTGAAGTAAACACTTATTTACAAATTAATCAGACGTCTGATGGGTTTTTGAATGAAACCTAATGTTTTTTTTCTCTGTGGTCTGATGTCTATGTACACCATCAGCCTGTGCTTTGCTACTCGTCAGAACAGACGAGCTGTCTTATTGTCTGACTGAGTCCTTACTCCAGATGACCATCTTCACAGCTGATTGATTGAACTGCTGGAGTTTTTATGACTGACGCTCTGGACCAGAGGTGTTCACAAGGATCTTGTGCCAATGTTTTACTCTGCAGCAGACTCCTGTGAATTCTAACAAGCCTGCGATGCTTTCCTCCTTTCTCCAGGTAACCTGGCCCAAACCCAGTTGCTACAATTGAACCTGTATCTTTATGTAATATAATGCACACACGTTAGGAGGTTCTGTCCAGCCGAAGCAGATCATGTGACACTTGGATTGGTCAGTTCAAGCCTGATGTGTGCAGCTCTTCATGAGTAATAAGTGGTGACCAAGCAGGACTTTTCATCTGGATTCTCAGCACATCTGTGCCAGAGGAAGCAGAGGAAATGCACCCAGGGAAGATAAGAGACGAAGATCAACAAAACACAAAGTTGGTCTTTGTGTGTGTAGCTGCTGGCACAGCAAGAAGCACGAATGCTTTTACATCAGTCCACTTACTGAGCTGAGATCAAACATCTTCCACTCTAAGAACAGAGAAGATGATGAATGATTCAGGAAGTTCAGTGAAAGATGAAACCTGCAAGGGAGAGTGCACCAGGCCTCTAATCCTCCTTAATGGACCTCAGAATTGTTCAGGTTCTGGTTGCTTTTGTTTAATCAGAGATGTCATGAATTCAAAATCCAAACATTTATAGCATTCTAAGAATGTTAAATTAACATTTTTGATGTTTACTTGAAACGTACGATCGTAACTGCTAGATAAAATCTCCTCGCTGGAACCACACCGAGCTCTCCCTCTGGGGTTCTTTAGAAAGTTTGATCTGAAGGCAGATTAACATTTCAACACCCAAAGTCTTCTGCGCCTCTATGGCGACAACTCGGCGTGCCTGCAAAAACTAAAAACATGCAAACTATAGAAGTTTTCAAACATTAAAGGATGTTTTCTCTGTTTAGGTCATAGTTTCATCATTTATTGTATAAATGTAAAAGTATGTAAGGTACAAGAGACAAGCTTATCTTTAAGTATTTTAACTGTGCCGTGCATACACCTGGCCAGCCAGGGTTTATTACAGCACATATATGAACACAAGCTCCAAAATGCAGCAGACAATAAAAATATGTTATATACAATTTTTACAACTGACAATAAGGTGGATTGGATCTTCTTACAAAAAAACCAACAACAAATGAATGTATTTGCATGCAGAAACGTGACATTTAACATTTTTAAATGTATGAAAAACAAAACACGAGTCACAAATTCAATATGTACAACAATAAAATGTACAAAAATATACAATATGCACTCACCACTGTTTACTAAAAGAAAATGATGTGGGGTGAATTATTACATGCAGCTCTTCTTCTGTTACACTGATGATAAAATCTTAAAATGATGATCTGTTGATTTAATGTGAAATGTTAACGCCGCTGTAAAAACCACTATGTTTAATATGGACTGTAAAAACCTTTGGACTATTATTTTTACCCCTTTACGACTAACAGACTGATTAAACTAAAGAATGCTGCAGCATATCATAAATAAGCATCTTATTTTGGTTCCAGCTGTTCTAAACTGACATGTATTTGAGCCGGTTATGGAAATGATGTAAGGGCATCTTCAATTACTCTGTAAAAAGATGTAATATCAGGCTTTTAACCTTCAAGAGCTGAAATTATAGGTTGGACTGGTGTTGATACATATATTTTATTGAAATTTAAGTGTTTGAAGATGTGATGTCATGAAATAATGTCAGCCAAAGATGCACGGCAGGTCCATGTGTATGGTAAACTTTAGAAGTTCAGAGCATTAGACACGTGAGGCCATAATTCACCAAGCTGGACAGCAAGTTACTGATGACCTAATTCAATTTTAAGTTTCAGATGGAAACGCTGATTTATTTATTGTAGCATAATTGTAGGTTCTACATCAAAATGGGTGGGCTTGTTGGAAGCGAGGTGGCCATGTTTGAAGGTACTTTGCACATTTTCAGATGACTGCAAACACTTTGAAGGCTTTTCCTCCCGTGGGGTTCGGTATGCTGAAAGAGGGGAAAATGTGAATTTATATTATTATGTAAACTGCTGAGACTAAATATCTGTCTTGACTTTAATCAGCACATTTACGTCACCTCTCTGATGAAACACCGTTCTGGTAACTTCCGCTGTATTGCCGTCTTTTGTCCACCGGCATCACATCGAGGTACCCTCCTGACTCATTCTGGATCACTCCTGCATGGATGGCTGCTTTACAGATACTGGATTTCTGAAGGGAACGAATCAGAGTAGTACATATATATAATCTTCTGTAACCTAATAACAGGTCAATTCAAACTGTTCATGTCAACAGTTCCAACCTAAAGTACAGATATTCTTCAGGTGGCTTTTCTTAAAGCAGATAATCTGGTTGAGTGTCACGACACAAAGAATTGAGCTGCTAGGTAAAAAAATGTAAGACTTTTACTTTGTAAATAGTGAAAAATATTCATGCAGTCAATAAAAGAGTTGTTATGGATACAAAGACTCACGTCTGAATAGTAGTTTGTCCCAAAGACTCGAGCTTCGCTGTCATGCAAACAGCTTCTGGGGCAATACAGCCTAGAAAGAAAATCTCAGATTACAACTGATAGGTGAATAATTAATTATACTTTTCAAAATGTGCATTTTTTTTTGCTGGATCACCATTTTTCTTTGAATTTTTATCATTTAGATGTTTGTCTGCAATGATTTTTATTGCAAGTCTTTTATATTTTGAGTAATTAGGTTTCTAGACAGTGGGGTCCTACTGGAGGAGCTAGAGTCATTGTTGGGGAGAAGGCTGTCTGAGGCCTTGTCCACACGTAGCCGTTTTTTTTTTTTAAAACGAATATCCGCCCTCCCAAGAAATAGCGTCCACACCGCCTTGTTTTTAGAAAAAACTCCATCCACACATAACCGCATAAGTGCATTGTTAAGCACATTCATAGGCATGCCAGACCTGTAGGGGGCAGTAGTTCCCCGAATCCTATCCATTTTGTCTTCCTGCTCAACTTCAACAAAACATGAAGCATGGCGCCTAGCTTGCTTGTGTGGACCGATGAGGAGGTAGAATTGCTCTTAAATGTAGTTTTGGAGTATAAAGTCAACAAGCGTCAAAAAGCGCTTGGACGATTGATAACGCGAGCACAGCTCTGAGGGCATCCATGTTGTAGCGTAAACACAGGTCGCACATGGGCCGTCAGCATTTTTGTCGCAGACAGTGACGTTGTGAAACCTAAAACTCCGGTTATTTTTGTCCACACAGAAACGCTGAAAACAGAGAAAACGCAAATCTTCACTTTGGCCGGAGTTCTTGAAAATATTAGTTTTCGTTGTGGAAATCTGCGTTCTCATGTGGATGACAGGCCGAATCGTGGAAAAATATCTTCGTTTTGGGAGATACCCGGCTGCTACGTGTGGACAGGGCCTGAGTCTCCTTGCCCCTTCCACCCAAACTCCCATAAGCAGTAGGTGGTGAGTTCTTTCTATTGAGTCCTATTTTATTCACAATTACGGTGACATTGAGCCCATCACTCTACCTGGTTTCCATCTCAAACGTTTCCCTTATCTATGATCAGTTCACTTGTCTACTATTCTGTATATAATATTATACAGTTGTCTAATATTCTAAATGCTGGTTTTTCTTCCACTTTTGATTCCAGTAAGCAAAAATGAAGACTCCATCTGGTTAGGAAAACTAGCTTTTCCCTCAAAGGGAAGCAATTTGTCGGTCTCAGCTGTCTTTCCTCACAGAACACCTCTAGGGCAGATCATTTAAAATTTGTGACTAAAACCATCTGGAGAAGTGTACTGTCAGAAATTCAGACACACTTCTTTTAACAAAATGAAAAGAAAACAATTTAGAAGAAAATGTAGGAATTCTGAACCAAGGATATCGGTTTTGCTGACAGAGGCTGTAATGGCTGCAGAGGCAGAGAGTTACCTGGGACAATGTCGAACTGGCTTCTTGAAAGGACAGAAAAGCGCCACGGTGGTATCACATCTTACTGCCTTGACTTAGAAACGAAGTAGACAAACCAGATCAAATTAGGATCATGAGGTCACATTTACACAGAGGAAGTAAAGTGAGTTTAAAACACGCTTCTTACCAGGAACTGACTCAACTCTGAATGAGTTTGCACTTCTGTTTTTCCTGTGAAGAGAAATGAAGTCCATGTATGACCGACCATCTCCAACAGTAAATATTACACACAGTCACAGATCCATATGTTTAATAAAAATTAGTGGTGGGAATTTAATGCGTTAATTATGATTAATTAATTAGAAAAAAATAACGCGTTAAAAAAAATTAACACATTTAATCCTTTAAGCCCCGAGGGTCCTCCAACTGGGGGATGTTGAAGTTTAGCAGCAGAATCCATGCCCTAAATATCAATCTAGTCAAGCTGCACCTCTAAAGAAAGCTCAGAACCTTGGCTACAAGACCATGTAAACCTTTTTTATGTGCTCCAAACACAACTAGAACTACAATCACATGAGTGATCAGAAATCCCTCTTCATGTGTTTTTGCCTTCATTTCTGTCTCTAATGATGCTAAATCAAATCAAATTGCACACACATTCTATCAACCCATTATTATTATTATTATTATTATTAATAATTTTTATTTTTTTAAAAGACAATACCATTATCAAAATGCACTTAAAATAGTATTGTACTTTTAGGTCTGTCCTATTTTTGCCAGTGATATACATAGATATTTTTTCGTCGTTTTGAATTGAAATACAATTTAAAAGCATTTTTTTAGAAATTAAAAGCTTGTGTTTACAATAATAATGTCAATGACTATTGTTTGATTCTCTGTCTCATTACTTTTAATTTTAAAAAATTGCTTTCGGGGCAAATTTTCTTGATTAAAATGCGATTAATCAAGATTAATTAATTACAAAGCCTCTAATTAATTAGATCAATTTTTTTAATCGCGTCCCACCCCTAATAAAAATATTTGATTCTTACCCAATCGATTGAACTCCATTTCTGTATGATTTGGTAAAATATTGCTTCCTGCCCAGTCGGGTTACATCCAACCATCCTCCATCATTGTCGATGACTCCAGCGTGCAGTGCAGCACCACACACACCTGATTGCTGATGTAAAAATCCAAACAGCTGTCATTTTTCATAAACGTAAATAAGTCAAATAGCTTTTGTAAGTCGTCTTTTACCATATCATAGTAGTCAGTCCCGACTACTCTCCCAGGCCTCTCCAGACAACCAGGTGGACATTCATATCTGTGGATGACCAGCAGTGAGAGACAGATGGTATGTTATTATAATAAGCACATGCACTGATGCTGTTATCCCTTCAGGCTACCTGTTACAGGTCGTTCCTTTGCACCGGTCCCTCAGCTTAGTTTCACATTCAACCTGTTGGGCTTGTGTTACAACAGACCAAGTCATTAGGGTTAAAACAGATTTAAACACATTTCTGAATGTTTCAGGGGGATAATGAGTCCTTACACATCTGATCTGTGCTGGTGACCTGGTTTCTTTCATTATTGTCGTTAGATGAAGGGTTTGGTGTCTGGGCCCTTGGTTGGGGCTCCCTGTCCCTCACTGGCTCTGGTTCTGGTTCGATGTAGTTGTTCTCCTCGATCTCAGGAGCTGGACGCCGGTCAACGCCCCCGTCTAAAAATGATACCAGAGTTTAACATGTTCTCAGTTTAAATTTACAAATACTAACACATTTTTCTTTTTTTTGCTACATTCAGCACATAACAGATAGTCTAAACCATTAGTGATGATAAATATTTCCAATACATTTAGTTATGGATTATTAACATTTAAAATGTTTGAAATAGTTAATTTTTTCAAATGTTTGTATTTTGCACGTTTATCAGTTCCAAAGTTTAATGAATCAGTCACTGATGCCACAGGGCTCTGTTTTAGGTCTTTTTTTGTTTTTTACAACCAAAAATGCTTTGTGCTGGTTAGGGGGTACTTGGCTGAAAAAATATTTCACAGGGGGTACGTCACGTAAAAAAGGTTGAGAACCACTGATCTAAACAATAGACCAAATGGTTTAGATAGAAAAAACCCGGAAAAAGGAGATCAGTATTACCTTTGTAACACAAATTGTTCCTGCAGCCTCCAGCATAACTTGCTGGACAGGCGGAACAAGGTGAACCATATTTGTACGGAGCATGACCCCACCAGTTTCCCCTGAGGAAACAAAAACCTTTAGTTATGACCCAAAAATCTTTCATTTTGACAAAATCCTGAATTGTTTTTCACGTTATCCATGGTGAAAACTCACGGTGGAGAGTAGTTACAGACCAGATAGACGGCTTTGGTCCAGATCATCCCCCAGACATTCATGTTATAACATACATTGATGGCACAACCAATACGATTACTAGTCGCCCACACCAGCTAAAAACAAACAAACAAACAAACAAACATTGTACATAGATTTACTTAAAGCATGCACAAAACGTTATGTTACAGATATATTTTGTACTATCCATTAGTTTAGTTGTTAGTATCAGATGCAGTAGTAATTGTAACACAATAATTTCAGTATATCAAAGCCCCATAAACGTTTTATCTAATGTTTGGACTACCTGTGTATTTCTATTGTTATTAAATATCTGGTTATACCTCCAGAAATGTAACGAGGTAGTTGGTTGAAGTACCATGAAGTACTTACCTGAGTGTAGTGAGTACAAACAGGTCCTGAACACCTGAATGGACAGTGTGGGTTACACTCCTGGGAGTATGGATAACTGTAGTACCTCACCTCATCGTACCAGGCCTGGACATGGTAGGTAGGTGGTCTGTCCCTAAAGAAAGAGATCCATGGTTTCACATGTCACAAATAACACCTACGTCTCTCTTTGATTAATTAGTGAAAAGTCTCACTATATGCTAAACTAAGCTGTATACTATACTACGTTGTGGCTTGTGAGCAGCCTTAATAACCAGCTGCAGGTGCATACTAGCACATTTACTGTTTACATTATCTGCTCTAAATGAGCAAATTCAGACAATTCTCTAATGGTTGCAGTAAGAGGAAAGATCTTCCTGCTAAGTTTGGGAATTGCAAACATTCAACAGTAACAGCACTACCAGTATACAGAAAACTAATTTATAGTACCTTGATAAAGACTTAATCAGAGTCAGAAGGGTTTTATTGCCATATTTGACAAATCACAACATTAGGAAATTGCTGTGTAACTTAAAAATAAGAGAAAAGCAAAAATAAGAAATAAGCACAATAAAATAATAATATAGGGAGGCAATAATTAGAGAAATGACTATTATATATATAATAATAGCACCAATGCACCTTTATTAGAGGATAAGGCCTCTAATCTTTGTGCCAGTGCAATAATTAAACAGTGCAAACATATACATATATAATCCTTTAAAGACCTCAATCACAACATAAATGAACAGATGAATGTGACACACCTGCCCCAGTGGGCTCCTAGGTTTTGGCCTATTTGTGTCAACATGTGGCTCGGTCCATGCTCCCATTGGCAGGTGTGTGCCCAGTGTTCTGCACTCCTCTCTAACTCATAATCCCAAACCTGAGAAACACACACACACACGCAAGCACAAATTCACAATCAGCCAGGAAAACAGGTTAACATTTTCTTATGATTACATCTGGTAACATACGCTGATTTCAGTAGGGTAAGTGGCAACCTACCATAGTTGTGACTTTAACAGCTACTCAGAACTTCAGACAACCAACTAACCTAACTAACATGAATTCTTCTGAAACCAGTTCAGCAGAGATCAAACTCACTCAGGTGGTGACCCTAAAACATGAACCTGCTCTGGACTTCAAAGTGCAGCTGCTGCTGTATACTCGTGTCTTGGGGAAATTTGACACAGTATAGTGAGAGTTGGGCCTCTCCACACACACACACACACACACACACACACACACACACACACACACACACACACACACACACACACACGCACGCACACACACACTTACATGAGAGACCACATATCACCTGGCAGCTTTGTGCTACTATTCAGTTCGGTTGTTGCAGAGTTGTTTCCAGTAAGTTCTTATCTCAAGAAAATGTCTAAAAAAAGAACGAACCCAACAGAAAGGCTCTGTTTCAGAAGGTTAGATGCCATCTTTATTGTAAGAACCTAATCAAATCATCTGTAATGAAGCCAAGATACCTGAAAACACTTCACACACATCTTGTTTTGAACAAAGCAGAAAGCAAAGCTGTGCTCGTGGGGCATTTTAAATGTTGCGGCAAAATGACTGTACAGGAGAGCGAAGAATGGCAACAGTGTGCTCTGTGGTCAGCTGTAGGCTATCTCACATCACACTAATGGAATAATGCTGAAGCATGGACCACCATAATGTTTTCCGTGTGTTCTGCAGAAGGTTAGCACACCGCTGTCTGCTCTCAGTGTGATTTACATGTTATTAAGGTTTTTGTAGCTTTAACACCAACAACGTGAAAGAACTCTGAATTGTTTGTGCAGCAACAGAATTCCCATCTCTGCCATTTGCGTCATTTAGTTGTGTTTTTGCTAATGTTTTTGTAAAGATAGCATTGTGCTTGATTTATACTAAGACAAAAAGTAAAACCCGTCAGGAAAACACTCGTTGCACTAATTGTTTGACAACAGCCACAACGCCTTCTTCACCAGTCATTTTAGTGCTTGCAGAAAAATGGAATTAAAACAGAGGCCCAAATTTACCAAAGGGTTGCATGTCTATTGAATGCACTTATTAGTGTTAAAGTGTAATTCACGGTCAAGTCATTTGTGTTGTTAACTACGTTTACATGGCATGGGCACAAGTAATCGGATAAAAAATTCGTCATGTAAACATGTCAATCGGAATATTCTGATCCGTTACGGCCTGATTGGAATGAAATTTCATTCAGGACAAGTCGGAAACATGGCGGGAGGTAAACAGAAGTGGTCTGTTGCACAATACGGGAGCTCAATATTATTGAACGTCTCGATGGCCGAAAGGCTAGAAATGCAGTTATACACGCATCTAAAGATGCAGGAAGCAGGAATTCACCAAAGTAGCGACCAAATCAAAACCTATGCATGCACAACCTAATTCATCTGACTGAATGCTTGGTGCATGTATACTCACAGCATGATCGGATCATTTCACAAACAGAGATTTGGGATTTCCCATCAACCAAGATTTGAATCGGTTGGCGGAAATTTGGCGCATGGAAACTTAGCTAATGTTGAATCTGCAAATAAATTGTTGCAAATGTGGTAGCATCACATTTTTGTTACCTTCTATTTAGAATAATACTTTGGAATAATGAAACATGACTGTCCCACTCTTCACTCACACTTTATTTTATTTCATATTGCAATGAAATGAAACACCTGTGCAATACCTGAATGCACATTTGTATGTCTGTGTCTTTTATGTTGTTTCTTCTTGGAAACTCAATTTTCTATTTGTATTCGTTTTTAATTGCTGAAGGTTACAATAATAGCCTACTGCCTTTGTATTTACCTGCATTAGTTTTTCCTATTCTCTAAATGTACGTGCTGCCTTAACGAGTGAATTTCCTTATTGTGGGATCAATAAAGTCTATTCTATTCTATTCATTAAAGACCAAGTTCACTCTTTTTTTTCCCAAACATTTGCTGCGGGCTCTACAAAGGCGTCGTTTTGTTTTTAAAACTGCTGGACACAATAACCATAAAAGCACAAAGTATTGATTCAGAAATGTAATGAATGTGATTCCACCTGGAACTCAGTGTAGGAAAAACGGTGTTCTCTTCCTCTCTGTGACGTTTGCACTTGCAGTGTTTGTGACAGAAATCCATCTTAGATTGAGTAACAAGAACAACCCTTTTGTTGCTGTGCTTTGGCCCTGTAAACCTATATGGTCATATGAACATGAGGCTGCTACGAGGCTCCTTAATTTGGCTATTTTATGCTTTCTTTGCTTTAATACTCAGCAAAGGAAAAGATAAAGATCTTTTTCTTTTCTGTTTGTTCTTTCGGGTTTAAACTCGCAGCTCTCCAAACCCTGAAACATAACCCTAACTTTCAGTGGCGCTGGCTGCTCCCCTGCACAGCTCAGACAAAAGTCTCACTGCAAACAGTCAGCAGCAGATTCTAATTATTTCTGCAAATGTATTTCCTCTGGGTTTGAATTGTTCCCCCTTCTTTCTATCTATTTGGGGGTGAGGGTGGGGTTAGTCTTCCTAAAAAAACTTTGGAAAAGTTTCACATTCCATCAAGTATTAAGTTTCCAAAATACAGATCTGCCTCCAGCCCAGAGCGGACCACCTATCTACAAAGATAAATGTCAGATATGCATTATGAGTCCTGCAGGCAGATTTTACTCTATTCCTCTAAAAATCCTAAAGAAATATTTGAAGTTTATATTTCTTAAAATCATGCATTAGATTGAAAGGTAATCTGAGCAGCTTTTGCACGAAGCGAATGCACCGAAGGTACAGCCTGCAAGTGTAGGCTACTACACCGTTATCCTGAGTAATCGTATCCTCTGTTGAAGAAACTCTGGATTAGTTTACACAACTTCCACGAGCACCACCGCGTCTCACACTTCAAACGATGACACTTAACATGTTTGCAGCACATTCCCTGATGTTTCTCCCAGAATTAGATGCTTGGGGGATCAGAGAAACACCAACACGGGCTCAAAATGTGAAGAAGGGAAAGTAGAGAGTTGAGAATCAGAGTGAAAGTGAAGCCTGGAGGAGAGTGAGCGGGAGAGACTGAAGATCAAGAAAGCAAAAAAAAGCGAGGCAGAGCAAAAAGACGTGGAATGACCGACTTTGGGGAGGCTGGGCAGGAAGTGGAGGCCGGTGGGCAGGGTGGTTGAGGGAGAGGGCAGGACAACACTGTGGGGGTGAAAGCTGGATCTGGTCCAGGGTCAGTGAGGGCAGGCAAGCAGGAGGCAGGAGTACGAGCAAGCCAGACAGTGGCTTAGGTTTGCAGATCTTGTTTTCTTTCTTCTTTTCCCCAGCGGGCTCTCTTTAGCTAACAGAGCTGTTCTGGCGAGGGTGAGAAAGAGCTTTGGACATGAGTGTGTGTGAGGGGCAGACCATGAGTTACATGCATATAGCTGAGATCCACCCATCACTTTCTAGCAGGTAAATGTTGATTTCAACGACTAAAATGCATTAATTTTATATAAAAGTCGGATTTTCAGCAGTTAAAAAAGTGAAAGTGCTCCTGTGCTTTAAGATGATTTGCTGACTACAAAAGAACACGTTAAGAAAACTAATTTCTTGTACCGCTTCTGGAATCAAACGAGGGTGTATGTTTCTGTCACCCCTGCTCTTACCATGTACTCCATGTTGGAGGCAGGAGGGTAGACCTGACCACGCAGCTTGTTGTGCAGGTCGAGGATGAGGTGCATGTCTCCCTCACTGATCGCCCTCCTGCCTCTCGATCTGGCCTTCCACCACTCCTCGTCCTTGTCCCTATACTCGTCCAGGATGGACTCGAGCCTGGAGGAGTTTGCGAGGGCTGTGGCCAACACGCTCTGGACGAGGCAGAGCATCAAACCGACAGCTGGGAGCCAGTCAGGGAACGGAAGAGACCTCCGCATGATGGAGAAGCCAGATGCTGCAGTGAAAGATGACTTTTATCTGCCAAACAGAGAGAATGCATGTTGGGTGGGGTTTGAAAATAAAAGCTTTGCTTGATTTTCTTCAGGCTTTTCTCACTTAGACAAGACTAAATGTAGTTTTTTGTGTCATGGATGCATAAACCGCCCTCAAGGTTGAAGAAGTTGAATTAAAATGAACTTGAACTTACTCTCTTTTGTTTTTTTATTCTGTTTTGGTTAATAATGTTTAAATTATGAAGGATCTGACTCCAAACCGTGAGTGTGAAGCAGCCTCCAGCACTCCGGGTGCATCTACAGGTCACTGCATCACCACACAGTAGGACCAGTGTAAACAGAGCATTCATGTAACTCCACATGCTTACTGCTGCCAACACACATCTGTGACATTCAACCAGAGATGAATAACACAGATTTTACACTCTAATTTCTGCATCACTTCACATTACATTTACCTTTAAATTCTCCCACGGTGGTCTAGATATCTTCTAGATTTTATATTCCTGATGTAGACACATCTGGAATTTACTGCAAAAGGACAGCTGGCCAAACTGGAGTGCAGTTAAATCCATCCATCACAAAAAATCAGCTCAAGAAGTTGGCTCTCTTTCAAGCTGCACATCCACGCTGCAGGACAGAGGACGTTCTGAACGTCTGTGGGTGACTGCTGAATTCCTCAGGTTGCTCTGACTGCCACAGGCTGCACTAGAGTGCTACTCTCTTTTGCTCTTATATACAAATTTGCTCTTAGCAACGCACCGGACCACGCCTCTACATCCCCCTTCCTTGCTCCCCCTCACCTACACACACACACACACACACACACACACACACACACAAGCTGGGAGAAATCTTTTTCAATGTGTTTGAAGAGGAATCTGATCCCACTAGAAGTGGCATGAAGGTAAACGTGTGGATGTTATGACGGAAGCCCACACTCATGTTAAATATTGCACGTTTTGCCATGTCTAAATGTTTTTATTTGACAGAAAGAACTCACAGCTTAGATGAAGATGTGTGTGAATGGATGAATGATACGCTGTAGTGTAAAGCACTTTGGAGTCCTCTGACTCTGAAAGGCGCTATACGAGTGCAGGTAAATGGTAAATGGCCTGTATTTGTATAGCACCTTCTTAGGGTTCTACAACCCCCCAAGGCGCTTCACAGCACAATCAGTCATCTGCCCATTCACACGCTGGTGGTGATGAGCTACATCGTAGCTACAGCTGCCCTGGGGCGCACTGACAGAGGCTCCACCGGTCCCTCCGACCACCACCTGCAGGCAAGGCGGGTTAAGTGTCTTGCCCAAGGACACGACGACAACGACAGACTGAGTGGGACGCGAACCTGTGACCTTCCGATTGCAAGGCGGCCACTTAACCCCTCTGCCACCATCGCCCAGGTCCTTTATCGTTTATCATTATCAAAATAAAATACAGTAAATGAAACAATTAAAGCAGTGTTTGTCAATTATTTCCTGTGAAGCCCCCCCCCAGGAGCGTATAACATTTTACCCCCCATGGGAAAGTATTGGAACACGGGGGGGATCTCCATCGGGTTTGCGTTTTGTGTTGTTAGGGTATCCCAGAGTAGGGGTGGGAGTGTGTTGTATTCTCCATTGCGGAATCTCCTAGTGTGGGGGTGGGGGTAATCATACTCCCCCCCCCCCCGTGCCCCACTAATTTAGAGCCATTGAATTAAAGATAGGTTATTACTGGGACCTTTTCTCCGCAGGAAGCTGTCGTGTCTAAACAAAGCAAAAACGTGCAGAAATTCACCAGATGTCAACCTCCAGAGCATCTCTGGGTCTTTTATTCCCTGTGAATATTTTCATCACTATGTGTGAGAACTGCAGCCGGCAGGGTGGCCAGTAGTTCCCCTGCAACACAACCACAGAGCACTGATTCATCTGCCTAAACACACACAAGCACATTTGTGAAAGTTTGTGCGTGTGTGTGCGTGTATGTGTGCGTGTGTGTGTGTGTGTGTGCGTGTGTGTGTTTGTGTGTGTGTGTGTGTGTGTGTGTATGTGTGCGTGTGTGTTCAGAGTGTCTGTCCACACAGAAAAACATCTTAAAGCATCAACAGGAATTTAATACTCTAAAGATTTGGAGCGCAGAATGAAATTTAAAGCCAAAGATATTTTAAATAACATTTCTAAGAATGGATCAACTTTAGTGACTATAAACCCTAATCCCCTGATCCTGGATCTGCATGGCCTTGATGGTGGTGAAATAAACAATATAACCTTGACCTGACCTTTGAAACCTTAGTTCAAACACTAATGAATGAACATTAATGAGTTCTTCACTGACAACTCTTTTACTTGCACCTACTGCCCTCTCTTGGATCCAGAGGAGATCTTCAGCCTCGCTCACATCTGTGGTGTTTGAGCAGTGGTGTCAAACACACAACAACCGTTAACTGACAAAAGCACTTTTACAGAAACACACACGTGTGTTTAAAATGTCTGTCTGTCTGTCTAAACTAAGAAATGGGTCTTTTACCAGAAGCACCAGGAGCACAAAACTCCTGACATAGTAAAGCACTGAAATTTAAGGCAAACAACATTTGATCTGAATGACATATTCATGTGAAAATTAAACATGATAGCAAAATATAAACAGAAAAAAATAAACATGAACACATCCTCATGATGTGTGTGACATTCACCGCTTCCAAAAGATACAAGCTGAACAAAAGTTATGGTTGCTCCAAGAGTTAACTCTAACCCTTGATGTGACCTGAAGGTTGATGCACCGGAGAAATGGACGTAGTCCACAGAGCAATACTGTTAAACAAAAATAAATATTAATGTTAAATAAACAAAAATGTTCTCTTCTTTTTATTTTAGAAATTGTTGCATGATGGGGCCCTGAAACTGATCTGAGGGCCCCTATATTACTATTATTTGGCATATTAACCAAAGGTTAAATTTTGTGTTTATTATCATTATTATTATTATTATTATTATTGTTGTTATTAATATTGTTATTATTATTATTATTATTAACAAATCAAACACATTTCGGGAACGCGCCACTTGCGCACACAGATGCGCGTCCATCCCAAAGACTGTATATAGAGGTCCATCCTAACAGACGCTCACGTTTGCTCCTTGTGGATTAAAACCGCCTAAAGGTGGAGCCAAATAAAATTGTGAAGGTTTTGTGACAGACGAGTTAATCCTTACAGCTGTCGGGAGACGGGGACAGGCAGAGATGGAGAAAAGTCTGCTGTTGGATTTGGCGCATTTTATAAGGGACTGATGAGCGCACCGCTATTTTTCTAATGAATTTTTATAATTATCACAACTTAAAGATGGATACAAAGTGACGTCCCGCACTTCCGGACACTTTCATGGCACTATCTGAGACAGAGCTGCACATCCTCGGGAACAGAAATGGTGCACAAACTTCTGCTGCGCATCGGTGGGTTGGCTGAGTCACCATTACAACCATTACTGAGATGCTATGGAGCGCCGTTTGTAAAGTAATACATTAAGAAATAAGTAGTTGCATTTTGTCATTTACGTTCTCAGAATGATAAAATTACTTTCTTCACCAAATTTATTTAGTCAATAATAATTTTATTTTGTTTAAAATGAAATTCAAATAATTATTTTAAAATGATATTAATGAATCTAAATATTTTAAATGAAACTAAAAGATACAATAATATATAACCTAACGTGTTAAAAAGTTCAATCTAATTGTTGATATCCTAAATAATAATATGAGGGTTTTAAACTAAATATTTAGCCAACGTTCATTAATATTCAATATATCAGACTTCTTTAAAACAGAAGAAGCTTACCAAAATAAATGGGATACTAACACCGGGATCTATTTCAGCATGCTTTTATTTTGGTAAGAAATTTCAAATTTTCTGCAGCCTGGATGTAAATCACCACAATACATTTAAATTTTAAAGTTTATTTTTTTTACTGTACATAATTATAGTTTATTGTATATATTCAAAATGTATTTATTTATTTTAACTTAACGTTTTTATTGAGATTTCCAATGCAAGTACTCATATTCCTGTGTTAGCCACCGGTTATTTCCAGAGTTGGGTATTCTCGCCCAAGTTTTTCCTGACATTTGAATACATATTTTAAATTTTAAAGACAAAACCAAAACTAAAACAAGTCATAAATTCCACAGATCTCACAAATCCCACAATTTAACAAAGAGAATTTTTTTCCCTTTTAAATATTTTCAGTAGAATTATGTGACCCCAAAATGCAGCTGTACATTAATTTCATTATTCTTCACTTTTACGATCAGCATCCAGTGAAACTACGGAAAGGTCTGATGCTTTTTGTTCTCATTCATTAAATTTTACAATATTAATAAACTCTTGTTTCTCTCCTGACTTCTCAGCGTTAGCAGCAAACCTTGTCCCACCTGAGCTGTGTGGTACCTCAATCACAAAAGCTTCTCAAGGTAACCTTCACTGAGACACTGATAATAAAACTCTGTTTCTACATAATTCTCTTGTGGGTGCAGCCTTGATTCTAGCCAAAAGAACTTTGACAGCTTAAGAGTCCATACATATGAATCTCCCTTAAACATGCTAATAAATGTATTTTCTAGTCTTGTAACGTGTCTGATGATCACAGCCTGCGATTTAACCTCTAAAACATCACATTTATAAAATGCTCACAATGTTCTGCTCCTTTTAATTTCTGCACTTTTCTCTTCATGTTGTCAGTGAAGAACAACTCAGGTGTGATACCAGCTGGACAATGTGGGACTTGGGTGAAAGAATCCAACGGAGGGTATTTCACCTCCCCCAACTACCCTGAGAAATACCCGCCTGAGAGGGAATGCATCTATATAATAGAAGGTAAAACTTGCAGTTTCTACGTTCTCAGTCATTTTTGACTCGTTTGTATTCATAAATTTATTAGGGGTGTCAAATTATCGCATTAATTGAGATTAATTAATTACAGACACATTTAGTGCACTAATGTTTTTAATTGAGTTAATCTCATTTTTAATCTATAACTTTACTGGAACTTTTCTAGCCTACCTGTTTGGATTTTGTATCTTCATTTTTTTATTTTATGTAATTATATTTATTAGGGGCGGGAATTTAACACGTTAATTATGATTAATTGATTAGAAAAAAATAATGCGTTAAAAAAATTAACGCAAATAACCCTTTAAGCCCCCAATTGGGGGATGTTGAAGTTTAGCAGCAAAATCCGTGCCCTAAGTATCAATCTAGTCAAGCTGCACCTCTAAAGAAAGCTCAGAACCTTGGCTACAAGACCATGTAAACCTTTTTTATGTGCTCCAAACACAACTAGAACTACAATCAAATGAGTGATCAGAAATCCCTCTTCATGGGTTTTTGCCTTCATTTCTGTCTCTAATGATGCTAAATCAAATCAAATTGCACATTATTATTATTATTATTATTATTATTATTATTATTATAAAGACAATACCATTATCAAAATGTACTTAAAATAGTATTGTACTTTTAGGTCTGTCCTATCCAGTGATATACATAGATATATATTTTTCTCCTGTTTTGAATTGAAATACAATTTAAAAGCATTTTTTTTTTACAAATGAAAAGAGCTTGTGTTTACAATAATAATGTCAATGACTATTGTTTGATTCTCTGTCTCATTATTTTTAATTTTAAAAAATTGCTTTCGGGGCAAATTTTCTTGAACCATTAAAATGTGATTAATCAAGATTAATTAATTACAAAGCCTCTAATTAATTAGATTAATTTTTAAATCGAGTTCCAACCCTATTATTAATCTTTTAGTCTGCCACAATAATGTAATGAATTTAAATAAAAATACATCAAAATGAGGGATTTTCTCAGCCATTAGTAGGTGAGATTAAAAAAGAGATTAACTAGATTAATTAATTACAGGTCATAATTAATCTAAAAAGAAAATGACAGCACTAAAATTTCTCTTCTCTTTCTATCCAGCCTCTCCTCGACAGTGCATCGACTTGTTCTTTGATGAGAGATACGCCATTGAGCCATCCTGGGAGTGTAAGTTCGACCATATTGAAATCCGTGATGGCCCCTTTGGCTTCTCGCCCATCATCGGTCGCTACTGTGGTGAGGAAAGCCCCGCCTACATCCACTCCAGCGGGAGGTACCTGTACATCAAGTTTGTGGCTGATGGTGAGCTGGAGGCCATTGGTTTCTCTGCGCGGTATAACTTCACACAAGGTGAGTGATGGAGCTCTGCAGTTTTGTGCTTGGACACCTCTCAGTAATTTCAGCAACCAAGCAGCATGATCACAACGTTGGCCAGGGTTTATTGCACAGGCATTGCATCATGCTGGGTTTATAACGTACCTAGTAAAACACAAATACTTGCATCATAGTTTCATTTTTGTCATGGTATTGGCAATTAACTGTTCTTTTTAGACTTTCTGCAACACGTTTCTGTAGATGTTGTCACATTGATGTCATGTAAAGGAACAATTTGAATTTTACTGTTGCTCTCGTGTGTCTGGACTATCTTGACTGAGTGTGTTTTGTCTAACTTGGTCTGCAGAGTAAAACGTGTCGGTTTCTCATTAAAATATTGAACATTTGATTTCTCAAAACGTCGTCTGAAAAGTTTGATGCAAAACTTTCAAAACAGTTGTCTTTCCTTTAAAATCCGTACTTTGTTCTAAAATGTGATAATTAGGTCTAAATGTTAAAAAGAAATAAAAGCATGGTTTCAAAGTACATTGTTAGTAGAGTTTAAAAATGTCACATAAATGCTGCAAAACATCAACCAGGGATCGCAGCTTTGCTTTGTTTAGAGATGCAAACAAAGGTCTATTAGGGATGTGAAAAAACCATTTAGACGAACATGTAAGCAGCATGCACCAGCAAAATGCAAGAGCATCAGCTGAGCAGTTCTAAGGTTGAAATTAAAATGCATCACCTATCTTTTGCTCTGACAAAATCCTGTTTGTTTTAATTATTAGAGCATCAATGCTTTTAGTTTGACCCATATTCTTTGTAGTAATTTCATATACAGAAGTATTCTGATACATTACCTAATGCTAGAAATATGGATAATGAATGACTCTTAGCAGCATGAGTTATGGGATGTTTATTCCTGCTATTAATGAATGGATTTATGGACCAAAGCTGACATTAGTGTCTGCTGCTTGGGATGCAGTTTAGTCATTTTGCCGGTTTGTGCACCTCCCAGGTTTTGTTTTTCACTGCAAACAAGAGGATCAGCAAGGCAGAGTTTCATGTCCGCTTCTGCAGTGTCTGCTTGTTTGACTAGAATCAGGGAGGTTCCCTTTGTTGCAGATGTTACGGAAACATCAAAAAGCTTGGTTGCATTTTTGTATTTTTTTCAAAGACTTAAAGAGAATAACTTGAGCGAGTTTTGCAGGTCTGCACTCAAAAAAATGATTCTAGGCCCAAGTAAACACACTTTTATATAAGATTTAACTAGAATTTATAAAATCACAGCTGTTATTTATCAAATCAAACATCTGAACGAAATTCCAATATACTAAGTGTAAACTGTTTAGTAATTCCTACTTAATCCAATCCCATTTTAGGACTTTTAAAGAATTTGCTAGGATGCTGAAGAGGAAAAAATAAGGAAACTGAGTAAGCACTCCAATAAATAAATAAATAAATAATTGAATAAATGAATAAATAAATAATTCGCCCTAGTAATCATTAACACATTTTTATGTAAAATGTAACTAATATTTTTTTTATTTAATAAAATAGTTAAACACAAGTCAAATAAACATAAACATAACAACAAGTTGCCTTAAAAGTGGATCTTTCATTGACTTTATGTAATACAACTTAGTGGAAAATTAACATGTAATTAAATTACATAAAGTCTACTTTTTGGGCCAATACTTTTTTTGAGTGCACAGTGTTCAGCAGTAGTGAGTTGTCAAATTATAATCCAGAAAAAAAATTTAATTAGGAATAATTGCACTTTGTAATGAAATAAGAGAAAAGTTTTTAGGTGGAGCATCGTGATTGCAAATTTTGCACGTGACGTTAAATATCTACATAAAAGAGACCAGTTGCATGCTGCTGGTAGTATGCTATCCATTCCATTGGTAGTGCAGACAGCAGCTGCAGCTAACAAGAGCATGATAACACACACACACGCACACACACACACACACACACACAGAGTAGCACTTGTTCCTGCTGTCTCTCTCTCACACACACAAGTTAATGAAAGCTTGTCTTCAGGGAGTGCAGCTTGTCAGCGCTGAGCCGCGATAGCAGCTTAAGGGCGACCGAGGCAGAGGCTTTATTAACCACAGATTTTATAGGCCACCTACACTGAGAAGGGGCAGGGATTAATCCGTATCCCTCTGTCCATCTATCTTATTTTATATTTTTCCAGCAATATTAAGCCTCTGTTATTGTTTCTTTATTCTCAAGGGATTGTTTCAGTTGTATTTTTGCTTTATCGTACACACATTTTATGTTTAGAATCACTACTACACTTTTTACATCTCAGATATTCTGTGTCTGTTTTCTTTTACAACATATTTCAAGATTTTCATCATGGCAGTTGTATTAATAACATAGGTTACCCAGGAAACAATATTCAGTGACTGAAATATTTCCGAGGTTGGTTTTAGTTTTCAGCCCCTGACATGATCTGTCCCTTTACGAAGATCTTGTCTGTTATTAGGCGATCAGGAGAAGCTTGTTTCTGAGTGTTTACATCTCATGTGATGAGTCCTTAATCTCATCTCTAATTCTACCCATCAGGAGGGCCAGGGGAGAATTCCGCCACATGCACGCATGATTACAAATGTTTTTTCAAGTAAAACCCAAACAAATCTTGAACTGTGAGTGTATGCTTCAAATGGCTGATTTAAAGGGATGTATCGCAAGAAATGTTTGAAATTCTGTAAAAGATGACTACAAAAATGTGGGTAATGATGAAAATATGTGATGTGTGATTGTAGAGACAACAGGGTCTAAAGGGGGTCCTCACATAACATGAAGTATGTCAGTCCCCCTTAAATGTGCTCAACTAGTTTAAACTTACCGTTAAAACCCTCCTTAAGTATGCAGTCATGGTGCTGATGTGTTCTGAGAACGTTATAGAAAAGGCTTTTTCTGATGTGTTCCTGCATGCACCTTCATCATACTCCACATATATTCTGGTTTTTTATGGTAACTTGCTCACTATCACACCATCCTGGCAAACTCCACACCCACTCATTGCCAAATGATCACACAGATATGATAGGGAACTATGGTTAGCAAAAGTCTATAATAGATGATCTTATGAGCATCAAATTGACACGGCTAGTGTTCCTTATGTTAATTTCTGCAAGTATATTGTGTGCTGTAATGTAAAGATGCAGGTAATTCAACCTCTAATCAGAACTCTGTTAGTGGTCCCAAACAAACTAAAAGGGGTTTTCCACTCAGCGAGGTTTAACTCGGCTTGACTAAACTCTGCTCTACACAGTCTCCATTACAACTGACCGGGCGTTTCCACCAGACGTTTAAGCGTTGAGTAACGTCCTCGAAACGTCAGCGAAACAGTACGCAGCACGCAGCAGTTAGCTACCGTTATAGTGGATGGGTGCATTTCCACTTGCCTTGAAGCATCACGTTTTGTATGTGTTGTTTTCACCACTAGGGGGCAGCCTAGGAGGGTAAGAGGGATGTGAGGGAGAGAAGACGTGCCAGAGTAAAAGTTAAGATGGATGCATGATAGTGGACATGTGAGCAGGTTCAAAATAAAAGGAATTCTCCGACTCGTGCTACTTTCTGCCATAACAGCCGACCATAACAGTATGCATCCCAGAAGCGTATAGTGCCACGTCGCTCTGCTAAATTTAAGCTTTGAGTCTAGTATTTATCATGCGCTACGCTTCCAGAACACGCCAGTTCAGATCAGGCCAGGAAGTCAAACAAAAAAGTAGTGTAAGACATCCTTTCAAAATAAAAGTCATGCCCAGTTGCTTCACTAGTGAAAAAAGTACGTCATTACGTGTGAAACATCCGTAGCCGAAGTAAATAGATCAGAAAACAAAATACACTTGCTGCCATCATTCTCCTTGTTTGTTATCACTGCAAAAATCACGCATGGTCGTGCAATTCTCCAGTCATTTCGTGACCTCGCGGGACCACATCTTCGTTGCCGTTTTGTGTCTGAAACACTCCCGGTAGGACGGGAGCTCACAGGTAAAACGTGTCGATTATGTTACGAACCGCTTACACATCCAGTGGAAAGCCAGGGTGGGAAACGACAGTTGGTGGACTACTACCCAGTACAAAGCGTGAGATGATTTTGGTTTTGACAGCATCTGACATAATACAGTAACTTTATATTTATTAAGAAAATTGTTGCAACTGCTTGTGAATTATTCTTTTTTTATGTTTACAATTTATACCACGTCTGCTATGTTTTTGGGTGGGGGTGGGGTTATTTTGTATTAATACCCCCATCTTTGATTGCTCCACAGACTGGTGCTTCTAAACCAAACCAGAGGATGATTGTTATAAACCATTGTACATCTTGTTTTTGTTTTAGCCCTACAGTTCTTTTTTATATTTGGCATAAAGCTTCTGGGAAACAGCATATTTGTGTGTGTGTGTGTGTGTGTGTGTGTGTGTGTGTGTGTGTGTGTGTGTGTGTGTGTGTGTGTGTGTGTGTGTGTGGCATCACACATGCATACACACTGGAATAAATGTGTATAATCTGCTCAAGCCTGAAGCAGGGCGAGTAAGAAACATGAGAGGATTACCAAGAGTCCTTGTTGATTTAAACCTCAGTCGAGTTCATCACCTTCTTTTTTGAATTTACAGCCTCCGCCCACAAATCTACGGGATTATTAAATAAATAGAAGTAATGGTGAGAAATGAGTTCTGTAAAAAAACAAAATTATGAATATTTATCCCTGAACTCTATTATATTTTATTGACCTACATTAAAAAATTAAACATTATTTTCACAAAGAATTAAACTATTTTACAAATGAAGTCAAAAGTATAAATAACCTTTTTACCATCAGGTTGGAGCTGATGTCCCTGGAGTCTAATCTATGACCTAATCTGTATTTCTGAGACTTACTGTATTTTATGAAGGGCATCAGGTTATTCGGAGGTGTGTGAATGAGGGCAGAGAAACTGTTCTGGGACTTAGCTTGCATAAGCTTTGACCAGCTGCGTGTTTAATATGCTTTGCAATATGCCTTTAATAATGCCCAGTGTTTTATTTTTTTTATTTGTCTTTGACCTTATTGAGGGTTGGAGATTTCATCAGAATCCTCTTTTCACAGAAAAATGTGTTGCAGGGATTATTGTCCTGATACTGCACAAATATATTCATTTTTAAAGTACATCTTTAATTAAATATTTGCAATATCACATGCATTGATGAAATACAAATGTATTTAAGTTTTGGGTTCAGTTACATTCTGCACATATAACTGTGAAATATGATGTAATTTTCGTAGAATTTGTCCCTGACGTGCTTGCTGTTCTCATTTTAGATCCTGAGTTTGAAGAACTCGGAGAGCTTCCAGCTCTGCCAGGTGAGCGTTCCTCATGTATGCATGTATACGATATACTACATTGACTAAGCGGTGAAATTCACTGTTACTCAATAGAGCAACAAACATGGACAGACACACTCAAAAACCACAAGTGTGTAAGAATCACAGCCACAGCAGGAACAGTGTGTCAGAAACCCTGCTTGATGTTTTCACATCAACATACAGAAAGATGGAGGATGTCTCTTACTTCTGTTGCACAAAGTGAAGCTAAAATATCATAAATGCTGTCAAACTGTGTTATGGTAGCCAGAGATTGCACATTGAGAATGTGAGAGTTCCACCAGTATGGTTTACATTTAAGCCATGACTAGGGCCGTTTCTCAATACTCAAGGACGCTAGTACGTTCTTGTGTACTTCACCAGTATGTTTTTGGCTAGGACACCAGAAAGTCCGTTCTACTGAGTACGGGAGGACGAGGACGGCATTTGGAACAAGTGTACTCCTTTGCGTCACGGCAACAAGCGCTGTTGCTACGGTTAAAAAAATGACCTGACCAAAAAATAAAAGTCTAGTTTGTTCCTTAAATGACAAAATAACAACGAAAACGCATTATTTGTATTATATTTGGTCCATTTGTGATCAAAACTGATAAAATATCAGCATTTCCCGCTGTTAAAAGAAGAAAAAAGTTTCTTTTTCATCAAAACAAAGCAACGATGCTTTTATTTTGATAGTGGGTTAGCTAATTAGCATTTTGAGGGATCGTGAAGAGTCTGAAAGAAGAAAAAAACAAATACACAACAAATTTTACAGGTTATACGCAATTATTTACAATAACAGACAACTTTATATTCATTTATTTATATTTCTGATATAAAACACAACAGTTATGAGCTTTCTCCTCTGCTGTTCGGAGTATAACGGTTAGCGGCGCAATGCATTATGGGAAACTTTGCTGTCCCAAGTCCGCAGAAGGACGCATCAGTGCATTCTCGATACAATGGGCGGAGCAAGAACATATCCGGGAACTTTGAGCGAACTTGCCATTATGTGTACTTAGGATTGGAACAGGACTTGGACCATCGTTGATGACGTTTCACAAGGACGGGAGTACACAAGTACATACAAGTACACATATTGAGACACGGCCTAGGTCTGAAGAAGACAGTAGCTACGTTTACATGTGCCAAATTTCCCCAATCCGATTCAAATCTTGGTTGATCGGAAATCCCAAACCTCTGTTTACATGGCTGCTAGCATTACATCAGCTCCATAAATACAGGCCGGTGGTTGAATTAGGAGTTTGTGCTCCGCCCAGTGGATTTGTGACATCACAAACCCAGTCAGTTTTAGGCTGCATTTTTTCGTCTGCTACTGATGCACAGCGATTTGAATGCAGAAATACTCAGAAATGCAATTTTGAGCTTAAATTTCTTTAGATATGTCCTGTAGCATAAGAAAAATGCCTCAAGAACATGTTAGAAACAGAAAAAACATGATTTTCATTGGAGTGGATCTTTAACAAAGTGACCATTGTCCCTGTTATTCTCATCACTGTCGTTCTTCCCAGCCTGTGACTTTGAGCTGAGTGGTCCAGAGGGGTTTGTGGACTCGACTCAGATAGCCAAGGACGGCCGAGCGCAGCAGAACGAAGCTGTGGACTGCAGGTGGTACATCCGGGCCCCACCGAGAGCAAGGGTGTGTACACGTTATGATGTTTCTTCTTACAATCCGAAACGTCCTCATTCATACGTAGACAGTAATAAATCTCTCGTTAGAAGACGAGCCTAAGAATTCCTCTGACCTGTCTGATCTCTCCTCATTCACAGATCTATATGCGCTTTCTGGAGTATGAAATGCACAACTCAAATGAGTGCAAACGTAACTTTGTCGCCATCTATGATGGGAGCAGTTCAGTGGAGCACCTGAAGAACAAGTTTTGCTCCACGGTGGCCAACGATGTGATGCTGTCTACGGCTGTGGGTGTGGTGAGGCTGTGGGCCGACGAGGGGAGCAGGAAGAGCCGTTTCAAGATTCTCTTCACAACGTTCCATGAACGTAGGTGTCACAGTTTTTAAGATGAATGTGGAACATTTGCCGGAATTATCTTTCATTTCATGGATTTATTTTCTGTCCAATGGCGATGGTGGCAGAGGAGTTAAGTGGACGCCCAGCAATCGGAAGGTCGCAGGATCGCGTCCTGCTCAGTCTGTCGCTATCGTCGTGTCCTTGGGCAAGACACATAACCCGACTTGCCTGTGTTGGTGGTGGTCAGAGGGGCCGATGGCGCAGAATGGCAGCCTCGCTTCTGTCAGACCGCCCCAGGGCGGCTGTGGCTACATAGTGGCTTACCATCATCAGCAGTGTGTGAATGTGAGAGTGAATGAATAATGGAAAGTGCTTTGAGTGCCTTGAAAAGCGCTTTATAAATCCAATCCATTATTATTATAAAAAATGTGTTTTAAAGCTGCATGTCCTCTCTTTTCTGTCCAGCACCGTGTGAAGGAGATACGTTCTTCTGCCACAGCAACATGTGCATCAACCACACTCTTGTCTGCAATGGCATCCAGAACTGTGTTTACCCCTGGGACGAGAATCGCTGCAAAGGTACGTACTGACAGGATCACATTGTGCAACACATGATTGTTTTTGTTTTTATCACTTTCTTCGTGTACTAGAGAAAAGAAAAGCCAGCATCCTGGATACACTGGACAACACAAACCTGACAATCATCGGAATAACCTGTGGTCTGGTCGTCATCCTGCTCATCATCTCCGTCATCATCCAGGTCAAACAGCCGCGCAAAAAATACGTCATTCGCAGGTGAGACGTTTGAAATGCACTTTAATTGGGATTTAATTGGATGAAACATTCATAAATGTGACAAAAATACCATTTATCCAATCCGTTTAGCAACATCTTTGCCAAATTTTACACCAACTACCACATCTATGCTCTATTTGGCTCTAAAGCAGGGGTCTCCAACTCCAGGCCTCGAGAGCTTCCATCCTGCTAGTTTTCTGTGTTTCCTGCTCTGCCACACCTGAATGGAGTCATTTAATCCTCACCTTACCTCTGCACAGGCCTGTTAATGACTCATTCATTTCAATCAGGTGTGTAGGAGCAAAGAAACGGCTAACATGTGCAGGAGGGTAGCTCTCGAGGACTGGAGTTGGAGACCCCTGCTCTAAACCCTCTCAGCTCATTTCAGTCATTCCTTGATTCTGTCAGAGGTCAAAAATGGTTTTCCTTCAACTTCCTTCATTTGAACAACGATCAAACTGATGCAATCCTTTTTCCGCCTCAGAACCAACACGCAATACCCATCGAGCTCACATCTTTCCCTCGTAATCTCAACTCCTATGCCACTAGCCTGGGGGTGAAATTGGACTATGACTCCACAGATAAATGCCACAGTTAAGTCCTGTTTTTTCCAATTACGCCGGGTAACTCGCCTGAAACCCATTCTGAAAAGGCCTCACTTATGATTGGTCATCGATGCATTCAAAACCTAATAGGAGTCAACAAATCATCCATGGATCGCCTCCAAAAAGTTCAGAATGCCGCGGCTCGGTTCCTCGTGAATACAGACGGGCGCAGTCACATCACTCCTGTACTGGCTGACTTGCATTGGCTACTTGTGCTCTTGTGTGTCAAATTCAAAGTTCTTGTCTTTGTTTATAAAACTCTTCACATTCAGGCCCCTTTCTATCTGTCCAATATCATCCATATGTGCCACCACGATCATTGGTCAGCCGATCACCTGCTCCTAAATGTTCCCAAAGTGTTATAAATCCTGTGGGGAGCGAGCACAGCCTCTAGCTTGTTTTAAGTCCCATCTTAAGGCCCGTTACCTTTAACCTTCAGCTCTTTGGTCAGCTGTCATGATGTTTTAAAATGTGCTTTGGAAATAAACTTGGTATGGTATCCGTACAGAAAAGTGCTTTTTTACAGTTTTGACTGTGAAACGTATTATCACTTAACCTTTACATAATCTGTTCTGCACGCTTTCATGTCAACATTCCTACTTTCTGTCCCTTGTTGAATCCACAGAGATGAGTTTGACTCAGCGCTCCTCCATCCCGGTTTTGAGCCTCCACATTATGAACTCTGCACTCTGCGTCGCGCTCCGTCTGGTGACCTGACTGACGCCGCCCTGGCAGAGGACTTTGACAAGTTCCACAAACTCAGGCGTTCTGAAAGCAAATGCATCCGTGATCACCACTGTGGCTCTCAGCAGGGAAGCATACACGGTAGCATTCAAGGTAGCCGCAGCAACCTGAGCCTGAGGGATGCCACCATCGCACCTGACAGCGGCACCGCTGTTCCCCCAATGTCACCGATGATGGTGAAACAGTTATCACCACACCTTTCTCACCATAACACACCTGCAGGTCGGCGGAGCATCCTGGTAATGAAGCACAGCTACTCGCAGGATGGAGCTGAGGGGTACAGGGCAGAGGAGGAAGAGGATGACTTGATGATGGACGCTGGTCCCACCACCAGCCAGCACCACATGCACCACCATCAGCTCCACCATGGTATGTCAGGGTTGGACCATGCAGTTCATCGTACATTATCAAACGACTTATAATTTACCTCAAATCAACATGGCAATTAAAAACAGTCAACCCATGAAAAAAATGCAATAAAATTTATAAGAGGAGTTAGCAAAAGCTGATTAAAGCAGTTAGCTAAAATGGTTTTCTTCCTATGAAGAATTTTAAAAAGCTTGTTTTTTGAAGTGTGTTTTGAATTTGTCTGAGATCCCATGTTTGACACCTTGTGCAGAAATGCATTGCAACTTGCAAAACATATATTCCTTCATAGTTTAATAAGTTTCTCCATGACAATGTTCATTTTAAATAACACATCGCTATGGTAGTGCATCTGACAGAAAGTGAACAAGAACGTAATAATGTGGATCAGCGATAAATAGGTTAAAATATTATTTTCCCCCAGTTTTTGTTCCTTGAAATTTAACTATTGTGTGTATCAGTAACATCTGCCTAATGTATCATATTTATAAACACCTGTGTTTTCACTTTATTTATACCATTTTTTCTGATTTTTATTTATTTGATGCAATAAATTCCCTTTACTTTGATTGTTAACAAGGCATTGTCATTACTATTCTGTATTTATTGGACTAAATGTATTTTTTCTTAAACCAATGTTATAGAGTATTAAAGAACATAAAGAAAAAATCAATTGTTTTTACTTGATCACATGGACAATAAAAAGAAAAACACATCCAGGTTAGTGCCCTTTTTTAAATATTTAACATGCTAAAAAAAATCATGGTAATGTGTTAATCTTTTATATGTTTTTTAGGATGATGTGATGAAAAAGTAAATGCTTTTCCTAATAAACAAACAAATAAATAAACGTAACACTAATGTAAAACTAATTGAATGGTTTGATAAATGCATAAGAATGCATTATATTTCATTAAACTGGGACACAATTTGTGTATTCTGTATCGAAATTTGTATCCTTCCATTGCAGTAATCCCTCCAGACCAAAGGGTGGCGCAAAACACAACATTGAAGGCTACCGCTAAAGAAGAAGAAGAAAAAGAAGCAGCAGAAGAAGAAGAAGGGGGGAAAAGAAGAATTGCGTTTGTGTGACAACATGAATGAATGAAGTCGTACTGTTTGTTTAAATTATGTTATTTTTAAACACCGGATAGCTTGTTAGCGTGTCAGCTTTAGGCGCGCCCTTCATGGACTACAGCTGAAGCTACCTTGACGTTAGCATCATGTCTCCAGAGGAGCTGTTGGTGAACTCGGGTCAGGGTGACGGGAGTGTCAGCCCGGAGAAACCGAGCAGAAGCCGCCTTGGTCTTGTTGTAACAGGGGTAGTGGGGGGCTCGCTGGTCGCTCTCTACGCAGTAGCGACTCCGTTTGTCGCTCCCGCTTTGAGAAAAGTCTGCCTCCCCTTTGTACCAGCGACCCCAGCCCAGGTGGAGAATGTCCTCAAGGTGCTTCGGAGCAGATCAGGGACCCTGGTGGACATCGGAAGCGGAGATGGTCGGATAGTAAGTGCTGTGGTTCCGTTTGGACCTCTTATACACTGGGTTGTGTGACCTAATGAGTTTTAAACTTTCTGTAAGTATCTACCTGTTTAAGCTCGTGTAGAAACTGTCAATGATATTTTCCTATTTTCTGTGTTTTGCTTTTCCAACGTCCAGCACTAGTTCTGTTTTAAAATAGCTCCTGCTGTTACTGTACATTATTTGAACTGTGTGCTTTCTCCTTTTTCCTTTTAGGTGATTGAAGCAGCCAAGCGTGGATTTCAGGCATCAGGATTTGAACTGAACCCCTGGCTGGTGTGGTATTCTCGCTACAAGGCCTGGAGAGAAGGAGTGCACCGCTCCACCTCCTTCCATATCTCTGACTTGTGGAAGGTCAGTGCCTCCTGAAAATCTACATGCTACTCCCGGTTAAAGGTCACTGATTGATTGTTGTTTTGTCCTGATTCTTTTCACAGGCTAGTTTTGCTCAGTATTCCAATGTTGTAATTTTTGGAGTCCCTCAAATGGTAAGCAGGAGTAACATTGCACACCTCTGATTTAAGATAAATTGACTAAAACAAGAAAATAAGATGCTTGACTTTACCTCCCCTCGTCTAAATTTTAATCCAGTACTTGTTTCTGCACCTACAGATGGATCAGCTCGAGCTCAAGCTGGCAAATGAGCTGCCAATTACAGCCAAGGTGGTTGCCTGCCGATTCCCTTTTCCTACATGGATCCCTGAACACGCTGAAGGGGAAGGCATAGACACTGTGTGGGTTTACGATGCCAAAGTGTTCAAATCAAACCTGCACCATGGATCAATGGAAGCACATCACAGAAAACATAAAGAGCTGAATTGAAATTCATAAAATCAGCTCCTCTTAAGTTGTCATCAAATGCTGCATCGTCTCCTAAAGAACTATAACGCACATGGACTTCTGTTGTGATTATAAGAATGGAAAAAAGCAAGTGGACTGAAAGAATATAATACTTTCTTTAGACTTGACTCTTCCAGTGCCAGACCAAGGTCAAATATAACTTTTAAAAAATTAATTTCTAACGATGTTACTAAAAATTTCATGACTAGTGTATGGTATATAAAGTTGCAAAGGTTCAAAGTGTGCTTAGAGAGCCTATTGGATTGACAACTACATCTGGGAGAAAACTTTCTGTAAAAAAAAGAATAAATAAATAAATCTAATCAACACAGTAATGTGATGTTTGTGCTTTTGGCGCCATCTAGTGGCGATAATGCCGTTGTGTTGTAGCTCAGCGTGTGTATCATGACCGTTAGCTGACTAACCGTGGAGTAAAAGAAGGTGTCATTAGTTTTATAGCGTAGTTGAACGTCCTGGCTTCAACTAAATCCCATTTTGAAATGTTTACTTGTAGATAGTAAACAATTATCGCTTTTAACTGACTGTTGATCCAGCGACTGGTGACGGAGCTGGCAGGGCTCCTTAGCCAGGCAAGATGGATGCCGCAGAAGAAGGTAGCTAATCAACTTAAATTACACAATTGTGTGCGTTAACCTTTTAAACTTTCAATGTGAACATTACATTCATCATAGTGTGGGTCCTTATTAAATTCTGTCAGCGGGAAATGAAAAGTTTGTCTTTCGGTGCATCAATGAGGAACGCTGAATAAAATAAACCGTTAATGTTAGCTACGTAGCTAACAGGAATTAGCTTCTTTGCCATAATGATATGTAATTACAGTCGGAAAGTGCCGTTTATGATAGGAACCACGCAAGAACTGTAACGGGAATGTCCGACATTCTCGGGGAAGGCGTGTTTTGTAATATGAAGAGATAATGTTAACGTAAAGTTGACTGGGTTTGGCAAACGCCACCGTTATCGGACCATAACACAGTAGTAACGAGACCGCTACTTGTTGACACAACCCTGCAGTGCTAGCTAATGCTAACAGGCCACTTTTATGTAATAGTTTTAAACACCGTGACATTATTACCAAGGTTAATCTTGCAGTTCAGTGTTAATGTTTTTAGTAAATATTCCGGCAAGTCGTTTTTAACATGATTCATGCATGATTTGGTTATATTGGTGTAATTCAGTAATAAACAGTGGCTGGTTAGCTTAGGGCATCTAAATGCTAGCCCCAGTATGGCAATCAGATTTATCATTTAATCGTCATGACATCAATTATTTTCTCACTGTTAGAAGGAACATTTTAGATATCCAGCTATTTCTGTTTTGGATATCTACTATATAAATATTGTTTATGCACATGAATATTTTCCATTATACATATCCAAGTTAATAAAACATCATAAAGATTGCCCCAAATCCACTTATGCAGATGTCTTATTCTACCTTAATGCATGAATATCTTTTTATTAGAGGCACAGACTGACAGACAAAACCTTGCTTGAGAAAAGTGCAAAAGAGTACTTACACTGGACATTATGAAGAAGTTACAAAATGATTATTTTTGCTGTAATAGTTCAAAACTTTACCATTTAACTATTAAGTTGGAAGTTTTTCCTGTGTTTTTAAATGTAGTTTAGATTTTAGACTTTAAATTTGCTATAACACTCATTCATGTCCTGGATTTAAACAGAGTTAGGGCTTTGATAAATTAAAAGACTTTCTTGATAAAATATGAGAAACAGTTTGGATAGCAAGTATTTCTATAATATGACTGGTTAAAAAGTAACTTCAGACATCAGTCGTCATTATCATCACTAGCAACATCGTTTTTACAAATACCTATCACAATTCACAACAGTCTGTCCTATACTCCTGCAGCACTGGCTAATTATAGTCATTTTTTTTGGCTATGGAGCTACGCTGCTAAGCCAAGGATTATAGTTTGGCACGACTTGTAGCTTGTTAATATTATCACAAATGTGTCTCTTACATCTCTGCAGGTGAAGATAATGTTCAACACAAGAGTTCTGTTGATTATTTTTATGTTAGGCACGATCACGAAGGAAATGCTGCCAGAATAAACTAAATAAAAACGTTGCATGGTTAGAGTCTCGTCAGTTTGTGTGTTTTTGTGTCCCTGTTGAACAGCAGACATCTGTCGAGTATGTCGGTCCGAGGGGACGCAGGAAAAGCCGCTCTATCATCCCTGCGTTTGCACCGGCAGCATCAAGTTTATCCATCAGGAATGGTACGGCAACATAATATCATTAAACAGAATCGGTTCTGTTTTGCTCTCTTTCAGGGCTCTTTTTGCCACGAGTCTTGTCTAAATATGCTGTAATTACACAAAGGACAGGAAAGCGAAAGGGTTGGAATAATCGTGTGATTTTATTTTGGACCCAAAGAGATAAAATAAGTAAACTGAATGTTTCCTTTGATTTTCTCAGCTTGCTGCAGTGGCTAAAACACAGTAGAAAAGAATACTGTGAATTATGCAAACACAGGTTTGCATTTACACCAAGTAAGTTGCTTGTTTTTGTAATGAATAAGTTCAGGAAATTAACATTTCATTGATTTTCAACCTTTTAAGTGACCTGTTGTGTCTGTTGGTTGTCTCCAGTCTACTCCCCAGACATGCCGTCTCGTCTGCCTGTCCAAGACATCTTTGCAGGCCTGCTCACCAGTATAGTAACAGCCATCAGATACTGGTTCCACTACACGATGGTGGCCGTTGCATGGCTAAGCGTTGTGCCTCTCACAGCGTGTAGGTCACACTTCTGTTTCCAGTTGGTGATGACTCTTTTATCAGAATTTATCCTCTTTTTAATTAGAAAAGCAGACATCAGAAGCATCTGTTTTCAGTGATTTAACGGCATGCTATAGATTATACACATTTTCTAACCCAGCTTAATAATTTATTGATTTCTGTGAGATTAAATTGCTCAAATAAAAAGTATTTTAACGGGTTTTACTGCTTTCATAATCGTGTTAGTGACATCTCTGTCCTTTGGTTGTTTTTCTGACAGGTCGCATCTACAAATGTTTATTTACCGGCTCTGTGAGCTCTCTTCTTACCCTGCCATTAGACATGCTTTCAGCGTAAGTCGACCTGATGTTTTATCTGAGATAGAGCATTATCTTTATACACCCTTCTGTTTTTGACACCTTAAATCTTATACTTTAGTTTTTATTGCTTTTCTAACCTTGCGTGGTGTTGGTGCACACAGAACCCACCTACATAACGGTCTGGACTGATTTGTGACAACAGCTGTCTGTGTTGCTTAAAGAGGTCAGGAAAGAAAAGATGTCCAACATGAAAATGTCTCTCGTTGCAGGCAGAACATTCTTGCCGACTGCCTCCAGGGCTGTTTCGTGGTCACGTGCACGCTGTGTGCCTTCATCAGCCTGGTGTGGCTCAGGGAGCAGATAGTTCACGGTGGAGCCCCTCAGTGGTTAGAGCAGAATCCACCCCCTCTGGTTCCCAACCAGCCCGACGGCCCTGCACCAGCTAATGAAGTGAGCTCATTTCACACCTATGTTGTCTTTTTGCACTCGCTTCCCCTCACTTACACCTGCCTAATATTGTGTAGAGCCTCTGCAGCAGCCCATCTGAGACTATTGCTCTGAAAAAAATCTGTAAGCATTTATCTGAATAGCAGCACTCAGGTTTCATGTTGTTGAATAGTGTTCTTTTATAGAGCTGTAGCCTTGTGGACAGTCTAAGGCTCGGATATTTTTAGCTTCCTGGTTGATGTTTTGCTCTACTGAGGTTTAAATAAAATACTTTTTTCCTTTGCATAGAATTAATTATTTATGTAGACATTTTGTGTGTTGCATCACTTTGCCTTCTATTTTTTTGTGGAAAACTGTGCTTGCTGTCATTACGGGAATGTAAAACACAGCTACGCTCAGATTTATACTTATGATGTGTTTTCAGTTAAATCAGAAATTCTTAACTGAGCGTGGTTAATTAGCAAATCTAAGACCAAACGGTTCCTCATTAAATGTTATGACAGTTAATGAACCATAAGCTGAGGATTTTTTAAAATCGTTTCTTGGCTCTGCAGGATCCAGGTGCTAACGCTGCAGCTAACGCTCAGGCTGCTGCGGAGGCTGCAGGCGCTCAGCGCCCTGCTGAGCACGGTCCCAACGAGCCGGCACCTGGAAACCAGCATGAAGCCGGCAACCGCAGAGGGGAAGCTGAACTGGACGATGACGGGGGAGAAGATGACGACGACGATTATGATGAGGATGACGATGATTATGATGGGGAAGAAGATGAAGGAGAGGAGGAAGAAGGCAGGGAAGAAGAAGCTGCTGATGCCAATAATGGAGGACAAGGTCAGTGAGCATGAAGTCATTTACACCAGGCTGTCTAAAAACCTGTAGATGTAAAACAGAAGTGGTTTATGATTCGTTTTACATGGATGTACACTTGCATCATCAGTTGTATAACAGTAGTGTAACCTCAGACTGTTTTTTGCTGTTTCATATTTTAACATATAAACACGTGTTTTTGTTCATAGAAGATCTGAACTGGAATGCTCTGGAGTGGGATCGGGCAGCAGAGGAGCTGACCTGGGAGCGGGTGGGAATCTTGATTTTATATTTCTAGAGCTTCATAAATATCTTTTTTTTTTGTGACTCAAAAAACAACAAACAAACATAACTAACATAACTAACAACCTACTGGTGTGTAACCTAATCTTCTGACATAATGTTACTGAAGTAGTTTGGATACTTTTTGGCACGTCTCATTGTTATAACGTTGGACTCTGCGTCTCTCTCAGATGCTGGGGCTGGATGGCTCCCTAGTTTTCCTGGTGAGGATAAACTCTGTTACACACCGTCTCACACACATGCATGAGTGGAACTGTAACGAGGTCCCTTTTCCCTGTTTTTCTCTTTAGGAGCATGTCTTCTGGGTGGTGTCTCTGAACACACTCTTCATCCTGGTCTTTGGTCAGTCCCACCTGCCTGCCGCCATTTCTGTGATGCTTTCAGTCCATTTTATTAACATTTTAGTTTCAGTGGGATTTTTTATGCACATCAGTGATAAAAATGCTCTCATTTACTTAGAGAAAGTCTTGTTTGCTCTAAAAACTTTATTCTAATGTCTACACGGCTCTTCAGCTTTCTGCCCGTACCACATTGGACATTTCTCAGTGGTTGGGCTGGGCATTGAAGACTATGTAAGTTCACTAAAACGCATAAAGAGACTTATTAAATTATATTCAGCTATGGTGAATCTGTTAATAAATGTTTCTTTGTCTTACTGCAGGTCAAAGCGTCACATTTTGATGGGCTCGTCACTACAATACTAGGATACATCCTCCTGGCTGGAGCTCTGGTTGTCTGCCACGTATCCTCTACTGCAAGTTGCTTTTTGTGAGAAAATATTTTAACGTCACATTAGGCCTGGGACGATACATTTTGCTGGACGATATATTGTCCAACAAATTATTGTCGACATTATCGAGACCAAAATAACCACCTATGTAATGTTAATATGTCATAATAATGCAAGTACATCTTTAAAATGCAACAGTTAAACCATTAAACTTTGGAATGTCAAGAACCAAAACCTCTAAATAAATAAATAAATAAATAAATAAAACAAACAATAAAAATAGAATAATAAAGGACTCTCCCTGTCTGTTAGAAAATATTGCACCAAAAACAATAAAATAGACCCGTCTCTCCAAAACAATAAATACAACGGCCTATCCAGTGTCAACAACCAAAACTGCACTTGAACCCTCTTGTCATCCAGCGTCTTTGGAGGCGAGAGAGCAGGAAAACATAAACACGCAGGCACATGGCGATATATTGAGGCTGGAAAAATTATTGCGTTAATTTTCATCTATCGTGCGATTAATTGACTTATTGATTATCGTCGCAGCCCTACATCACATGCTCAGGAACGCTGGCACCGCTCACCTTTTCTTTGCCAGACAATCTTTTTTCCAGATGCTCCAAATAATCAGAAATAGGAATCAGAGAAAATCCCTGGACCTTGAGCAGAACATCAGCCTGTCCCTGGTGTTTTTCTTGGAGAGAAGTTTCTTTGCTTCCCTTCCTGACACCAGGTCATCCTCCAGAAGTTTTCTCTTCTCTGCGCTGCAGATGCACTCAAACCTGCCTGCTGCCATTTCTGAGCATGCGCTGTAGCGGTGATGTTCCAGAGTGAGATGGGTCTTCTTTGGTATGAAGAGACCCCATTTTTATTTTTCAACCAAACTTCACGTCACATTTCCTTTAACCGTTCCTCCTGTAGGCATTTGCTTCACTAGTGAAGTTCCAGCGGTCCAGGCGCCTTCTGGGGGTCTGCTACATCGTTGTCAAGGTAACAGAGATCTGAGCCTTCTTAGCGAACCCTCTTCATATTTTACAACAAGCAAAGCTTTTAGTGTCAAAAGCATGTGAAAAAATATGTTTATTGGAAAAACGGAGAAACTGAATTTGTCTCTCCTTACGTACTAGGTGTCCCTGCTGGTTGTCATGGAGATAGGTTTGTTCCCACTCATATGTGGTTGGTGGCTCGACATTTGTTCACTGGTAAGACAAACAAGCAGAATGAACACGTTTATGGTGAGAAAACAGGCTAAAGGCGATGGTGGTTGTTTTTGTTTATTTCAGGAAATGTTTGATGCAACTCTGAAGGACAGGGAGCAGAGTTTTGACTCTGCTCCAGGCACCACCATGTTCCTCCACTGGCTTGTCGGCATGGTGTACGTGTTTTACTTTGCTTCCTTCATCCTTTTGCTCCGAGAGGTAAATCAAGCCACTAACAAATAAATATTTAAAAGCCTATAAAACACGAACGATCTTTTATATCCATCACATTTGTGTATGGGAAGGTTCTTCGGCCTGGTGTCCTGTGGTTTTTGAGGAACCTGAATGATCCAGACTTCAACCCAGTTCAAGAGATGATCCACCTGCCCATCTATAGACACCTCAGGAGGTTTATACTCTCAGTGGTGAGTCAAAGAGTCGGTGAACAGCCCAAAAATCTTTAAATATTTTGATTATATTAAATATTTAGCAATAAACTTAATGAAGGTGAAGGTTGTACTTCAAGTCAAGTACATTATATATTTATTTCTACAGACCATTTTCAGATATATTCACTCATGATTCACAAAGGATAGAAGTGTTTCAGCATATTTTTCCTCCTACAGTATAGTTATGTTAGGAGACTCGACAACAGAAGTGGATTTGGCTGCTAAAACATTCAACTTGTTTTTTCTAGAATAAATCTCATAATCAGATTATATACATAGCTCATAAAGTGATGAGAAAGTAAATAAAGATTTTTTTTTCATTTGATTAAAAAGATTTTCACTTTAACTGTAGAAAAAAATCATTATAATTTTATTTTCTGGTATTTCCAGGATATCTGAAGAGGTTCTTGTCTCTGTAAACAAAGCAGAACACCGCCTCAGTGACTGGGAGCAGGGATGCTCAGTTGGGAGTGCTGTTAGCTAGTTAGCGTGTTAGCATGTGGTAACTTTACTGAGGCAGACTGGCAGATTTGTGGCAAAGTATCTTGTATATCAGGCATCTTTGTGTGTGTGTGTGTGTGTGTGTGTGTGTGTCTACATTCCCAGGTCGTGTTTGGATCAATAGTTCTGCTGATGCTTTGGCTCCCAATCAGGATTATTAAACTGCTGTTCCAAAGCTTCCTTCCCTACAACGTGATGCTTTACAGGTGAATCACTAAATCCCTGTTTGATCCGGTACCTGAACGCATCACTGACTGTCCTCTGCTCATGCATAGCTAAAATAAGGACACTTTAGTTGTAATTGCAGTTTCCTCTTGACTTCGTTTGACCAGTCTTGTGAGCTTAAGTCGATGACGCGAGACTTCTTTTTATAGTTTATATTTTTAATAAATCAAAAACGTCCGTAACACAAGCATAATTACAAAACAACAAAAAAAACTCTTCTGCCTATATAGGAGGTCGGCTATCTTTCGTGTAGTCACGGTCAAAGACTGCTGCGCTCTGAACTCCTACGCACTTTTTTTTGAAACACAGCTTTGCGGCGTGACGTCATGCATATTAATTTACAGTAGTTAAACAATATCAAATTGCTAATTAACCCTACAATAACCATAGCCAGCTCTTCATATTCAACATAACATTATACATTACAAATTACAAATAAAATGATTCATTTATACTCAAAATGGCTCTAACATTAGTAAAGCTGACGTGAGTCTTGTCTGTTCTGTCACAGCGATGCTCCGGTCAGCGAGCTGTCACTGGAGTTGCTGTTGCTTCAGGTTGTCCTGCCGGCGTTGCTGGAGCAGGGACACACCCGCCAGTGGCTCAAACGTCTCGTCCACGCCTGGACGTTCACCGCTGGATATGTGTTGTAGGTCCAGCATGCACACAAACACAGTCTGACAGACGTGTGAATGCTGCTAAAACGCTGCTGTGATTGTTCCTCTGCATCTCGAGTCCTGTGATTATGTTACTTGACATAAAAAACAGTAAAATAAAGTATGCTCTCCTCCTCAGTGACCTTCACTCCTACCTGCTGGGAGAACATGAAGATAATGAAAACCAACCAAACATCCCTCCTGGTCACCTTAACAACAACCGAATACCTGGGCTTGGGGAGGGGCTTCACGCGGCCCACCAGGCCATCTTGCAGCAGGGAGGACCGGTGGGCTTCCAGCCGTACCACCGGCCCCCTAACTTCCCCCTCAAGGTGATTTAAACCAAGACTTCATTCAGATCTGAGCAGATGGACGCCCCGCAATCGGAAGGTCGCGGGTTCGCGTCCCACTCGGTCTGTCGCCGTCGTTGTGTCCTTGGGCAAGACACTTAACCCGAATTGCCTCTGTTGGTGGTGGTCAGAGGGGCCGATGGCGCAACAATGCAGCCTCGCTTCTGTCAGACCGCCCCAGGGCGGCTGTGGCTACTCAGTAGCTTACCATCATCAGCAGTGTGTGAATGTGTGAGTGCATGCAGCGTCTTTGAGTGTCCTAACAAAGCGCTATATAAGTTCGATGAATTATTATTATTATTATTAGATGCAGCTGCTTACATTAAACGTTGGTGTTGAGCGTTACTGAGTGTGAGTTCTTGTTTAGATCACGCTGCTGGTGGTCTTCATGTGTGTGACTCTACTGCTAGCAAGTCTGATCTGTCTCACACTGCCAGGTAAGCCATGAGCCAACACTCTGTGTGCTTTGACCTTTCTGTGGTCCCATTTGGTCATAATTGTTTGCTTCTCTTTGTTAGTGTGCGTGGGTCGCTGGCTGATGGCTCTCTGGATGGGCAACACCATGGTTCATGAGCTGTACACAGCAGCCAGCGGCCTGTACGTCTGCTGGCTGTCCGTCCGCGCCGCCACAGTGCTGCTGTCCTGGATGCCACAGGGGAGGACGGTCATCATGATCAAAGTCCACGAGTGGACGCTCATGGTAATAACCATGGATCTGTTTAGTCTGTTTCTTTCTCTGTGATGTTTTCATGGGATGTTTTTCTGCTAACAGATCATCAAGACGGTTGTTGTGGCCGTGATGCTGGCCGGAGTGATTCCTCTGCTGTTAGGTCTGCTGTTTGAACTGGTCATCGTTGCTCCTCTCAGAGTCCCGCTGGACCACACTCCTCTCTTCTACCCCTGGCAGGTACGAGTACGTGAGAATACACGATGTGACCAGATAACAAAACTACAGGTGTTATTTGGATGTAAAAATCATAAAGATTTACCGTTTTTCTGTCACTTCTGGGACTTATTGGTAACAACAGGTGTCCTGGAGGTAGTTTTAAAGAATTGAAAAGTCTGATTTGATAGATTTCTGAGCTGTAAGGAGCAGCTTACAGGCTGAAAACATCAGTGCATGTTTTCTCTGATGGAGAAATTGCTGCATGATAAGAGGACATTACCTGCAGCAGCTGTTGAACATTTTATAATCCGTTTTTTTTATTGAATATCCCATTGACTGATTGATTAGCTGGATGAATAATAACATTCCCATTTATTCAGCTTCCTTCATGCTGTTGTGAGTGCTCACAATTATCTCATAAAGATGCTTTTGCACATAGATTAATATTTGGGATTTATTTTAAAACAGTGTGTAAATGTCATTAAAGGGACACTTTGCAACTTTTTGATATTTTTAAATCATGTTCTTGAGCCAGTATGTGCTAAAATGACCCTTTACAGGGTGAATGAAAGGCCGCCCAGCCCCTGTCGCCCCTGTGGCCAGAATATTCCACTTGCAACTTCAGGGTTGCTGGTCCGGTCTGTTGGGACCAGTTCAGCTGACCTACCTGGCTCTGCAGTCTGCGTCCAGCATGTTTCCTGCATGTTAGATCATGAACACAGCTGATTTGTTTGATTTAGTGATGAACCGCTCCTGTAGACACTAATAGAATAGAATAGACTTTATTGATCCCACAGTGGGGAAATTCACTTGTCACAGCAGCACCATCACTCAAAGGGTAATTAGAAGAAAGATAAAAACAAGTGTACATGTATATACACATAGTCAGTAATCTAGTATTGTAATCTTAGATCACTAAAAAAAAACCACAAATAAAAGATGAAAACAAACTTGGTACCAACACTATGCAGCATACTGTAAGAGACACAGACAACAATGTGAATCCGGTATTGCACAAGTATAGAACACATACTGAATATTGCTTTGGTGTTATTGTGTACCAGGATGATACCAGTACAGCTTAAACTGAGGAGTTATACACATGTCTCAGTCTATCTCTGGAGGAGCTGTCCATGATCTCCACAGTAGAGTTCAGTGGATGGGAGGGGTTTCTTAAGATGAACATATAATGAATTATAATGAAGGCTGAGGAGACATTTCAGCAGTTAGATTAAGGTGTTAACAATCCCAATTGAGTAATTCGCTGAATCATTTCAACCCCCGATTTCTGCATCAACCCAGGAGATTCTTTATTTTTACCTTTTTTAACAAAACAAATAAAACACTAAAGCTAAAGGGTGAATTTCTTTGCTATATGGGCTCTATGCACGCTCCAACTTCTGCATTCCACATAAGACCGCACCCCTATGTCCGGTTGTCATGGTCATCGGTGAAGCTGTGACATGGCTGAGAGTTTGGAGTTCACCTGGTGCTTCCTGGAGTTACCAAAAGTTACAATCAATGATGTAAGGCAACTTTTCTCTTTGTTTAGATGAAAAAAACCTCTACCAATAACACGTCCGACCAAAAAGCCATAAGCAACTAACCTCCAGGAAGCACCGGGTGAACTCCAAACTCTCAGCCTTGTCACAGCTTCGCTGGCAACTATGACAACCGGACATAGGAGTGCGGTCTTATGTGGAATGTGGAAGTTGGAACGTGCATAGAGCCCATAGTTTGTTTTACATGAATGGGTTTCACCCATAGACGTATGTATACGAGGGAATAAAATACAAAAATGGAGCTGAGAGCAGGCAGATGTTTAACACCCATCAGACTCTGAGCTGATGTAGCTACGAGCTAACCGAAGCTAACAGAGGTTGGTGGGCGCTTTCAGCTAGAAAACCTTCTAGGCTGTAACACTTTTAACTTGAGTGTGTGTGTGTGTGTGTATGTGTGTTCTTGTCTAGCCATCTTAGTGAGGACCATAACGAGTTTTTCACCTTTAAAGTGAGGACCTTCAGTAGCAAAGTGAGGACATTTACCTGGTCCTCACTTTGGTGTAATCTTCCAGAGCTCTACTCATTCGTTTTAGAGGTATGGTGTGAATTAAGTTTAGTTCAGGTTAGGGTTAGGAATAGATCAGCATTGGTTAGGGTTAGGGTTAGGGTATGGGTTAGGCATAATACAGTCACAAAAATTTACGAAAATGAATGGAAGTCAATGGATGGTCCTCACTAAGATGGTTAGAGAGAGTGAGTGTGTGTGAGTGTGAGAGACTGTCCCTGACACCACTCTCTCTGCTGACTGTGCTGCAGGACTGGGCTTTGGGAGTTCTTCATGCTAAAATCATCGCTGCCATAACACTGATGGGCCCTCAGTGGTGGCTCAAAACGGTCATCGAACAGGTTAGTGTTACGCTCAGTCATCATTAATCCAATCAGAACACGAAAAATAGGAACCGTGACTAAAGAAAAGACCGAAATTTGTTAAAACGTGTGAGAATCTGTCACATGCAAGGAAACTACCTGCTTTAAAGGTTGTCCCCAAAAACAGATCCATGCTTAGATGTTGTTAGTTTTCATGGTACAGGTATGAATCACCATCTCTTTCCTGCAGGTGTACGCTAACGGCATCAGGAACATCGACCTCCATTTTATCGTGCAGCGGCTGGCGGCTCCAGTCATCTGTGTCCTGCTCCTGTCTCTGTGTGTGCCCTACACCATCTCTAAAGGAATTACACCTCTGCTCGGTACGCGTCGTGATTTTTATTTTTTTACTTGTATCCCAACAGGAGTTGGTTTTCAAGAAAGTGGAGGAGAAATAAAATCTGCTCTTTATTTGTGTCTCTTCTGCTCTTGTGTGCCTTCCTACAGAAAATGTAAGAATCCATCACAGCTTTACTAACCAGGGATAAAACCCTGAGCTCTGAGGGGCGTCTTCTACCTCGTGTCTTATCTTATGTTTCATTCTTTTTGCATCACATTAATAGACTAAATAAAACCATCCACGTGCACCTGAAGCTGAACCAAAGGAAAGATGTAATTATCATCCAAGAGAGAAAACATGGAGGGAATCTGTGGGAGCCACTTTTTACTGCGTTAGTGGAAGTTTTCACCATTTCTGTCCAAAACTCCAAGATGATGCAAATTCAAGGAAAAATGTTAATTATGACCTAATAACACGTTAGTCTGTCTTCAGAGTAATCCTGTCATCCTCTGTGCACCAGCGTTTGTCTGGTCTCTCTCTGATTCTGTCCTTCTCCCAGTAGGGGTGCAGCCAGAGATGCAGACACTGGTGGAGAGGAGAATCTATCCCTTCCTGCTGATGGTGGTCGTGCTGTTGGCCATACTGTCCTTTCAGATTCGACAGTTCAAACGCCTCTATGAGCACATCAAAAACGACAAGTTAGTACAATCTATCTTTTTTATTCCAGTTTGAACGCGGAGTCAGCCAGCTCAGCGTCCCTTTATTCAGAGACGCTTCAGTCAGGCATTAGGGGTGTGTGTGAACCTACATCACAAGTCTGCTGAGCAGAAATGTGAATAAAAGACAAGACACAGTCGAGTCAGATCAAAAGTCCTTTCAGACGTTTTTAATTATTAAATCCTGCTCTAGATACCTGGTTGGACAGCGACTGGTAAACTACGAGCGGAAGATGAGCAGAAGTTCCTCCTCGCCTCTCAGCAGCTCCTCAGAGATCTGACGCTGCTGCAGGATCAGTGAAGCCGCTCACCCTGCCCGACACCGCGGGCCATCAGCAGCTCCTGTGGTGAAACCGTTTTTTTTGCTTTTTCACATCTTGACTGGCAGCGTCAAACAGCACCTCTAAAGCTTTGACTGCGGCCTAGTCTTTTTATTCACCACCACTTCTCACTCAGGCCCGGGAAGCTCAGATGACTTAGAGCCAAAACTGTCTCCCAGGTTTTGATGTGAAAATTGAAATTCTGAACAAAGTTCTGAAGAAAGTTGCAAAAGTCTTGAGTTAAACTTACGCTCACCGTCCTTTCTGTTAGACGTGTTCGTAGCCCCAAACTCAGGTGTAGTTCTAGTTTTACTTTGGATTTACAGACGTTTGTGTGAACGTCGGGTTAAGTTGAGCTTAGATTTTTACCTCAGATTTGATGTTTGACGAGTCTTTTACACATTTCTAGAGCTGTGGAGGAGCTTTCTGGACTTCGGCCTCCATAACTCTGCTGCTCATGAGTTAAAAACATATGGGGGAAAATATTTCTGCAGATGTCAAGGACACGATTTATTCTTTGGGTTTCTGAGTTTTTTTATTTTTTTTATATTTCCAAACACTATCCGTTCCCCTGATTTTGAAGCTGTGAATAAATGGCTACGTCAAATAAAAGCCCAAAAGAAAATGTTGAATGTAATTTTTAGGGGGGGAAACCCACTTGTGTACAGAGCCGTTGTTTTATTCGTGAATCCCAGCAGACGGCCGACAAGAAAGGCAGCTACAGAAAACTACCACGAGGAAACGCGTCACCGCCGTCTTTAGCGCCATAGCCGAACAACCGGCAGTCTGGCTGCTTTTAAATGTTACAAGCAAACGAAGTCACGTTTAAATATTTGTTTCAGCTCCACAAACCGCCTCAGAACAATCAACCGTTTCAGTTTAGTTACCGGGCAGATTAGACTAATACAGACTCCTACACACATAACACAATGGCAGCTTTTTCACCTGTGTGCTGACTAATAGTGCGTTCCAGTTGTCCTCGGAACTCGTTTTTCCGTGATAAGTTAACCGGAAATGACACAATGAACTCGGAATTCCGAGATGCGGGCTCATTTGACCCCGAGATCACCATTTTAAAGATGGCCGCGCCCAGTGTTGTTGTCGTCTTTATTGTTTTCATCGTTTATATGTTCTGCTTTCTTCTTGCTGTTTAACAGCACCAAGTTGTTGTTTATTCTTGTTCTCAATAGTTACGTTGCTGAAAACGTCAGCATTGCCACCGAAATTGACCGGTGTTTACGTTTTTTTAACTGTTCCTGGTGTTTACATTTTGACGTTTGATTTTTAATGTTTTTTTTCTGGTTTTATGAGGCAACTGCTGATTGTTGTGTGTGACACTATCTATGCGTTTCCTGCATTCCTCCTCGAGGGATTTTAGGTGCAGAGAATACTTTATTAGTTCTTTGTACTCACACAGAGCAACAACACACGCAGCTTTACTGGCGGCGTTCATTTTTTTACGAGTTGGAATCTGGAACGCAAAACGAGCTCGTTACGTCATTTCCTGGTCGGAAATTCCGAGTTCCGAGGACAACTGGAACGCACCATAACAACTGGAAATAAACAACAGCTTCTATAGTGAGTTTTTGTTCAGTATCAGGTCACATTAAAAACAAATGACAGCACAATATTAGCTGTCCGGAATGATATTTCACTCATTATCCTACATGTTACAGATGGATCTTTAAAGAGCTTCAGTTTGGAGAGGCTGATTCGTTCTGATCAAACACACAAGCTAACAGCTGGTCTCAATAAGGCCAATCACAAAGTGTTTTAAAACAAAACCTCAAAAACTCTGTTGCAGTTGATGCAAAAGTTATTTTATAACCACATTTAATCACTTTTTTAGAATTATAATGACATTTCATCCAGAAGTGCTGCTAATTTCTCCTGCAACTACCCTATTGAAACATGCATGTGATGTGGAAGTTATTGTAGTGAAAACGTTTATTAAATAAAGTTTAGTTGTTTGAAGAAGCAGTTGTAACTGACCCTACTCAGAACTAAACTGTTTCTCCAAACTGAGGCCCTTCCATCATTCATCTATAGCAGCTAAGATTTTACTCACTAACAGACTTTTACAGAAACCCTTCAAAATAAAAGAACTTTGCTTCTGTCATAGCTGCACTCTGCTGCCTTTGATCCCGTTCTCCCAGATATTTACTACTCTAGGTGATGCTGCATCAGAATGAATCCAGACTAATCGTCATGCTCGATGTCCAACCATCGTTGTTGTAACAAAGTGTTTGCAGATCTTCTGGAGTCTCGTGCATTCAGCTGTTTGCATCAATAACTCAAACTGGCTGTATTTCTGCTTTTCTCTTTAAAAACGTGCCACTGAATATTATCTTTAGCAGGTCAAAAGAGCTGTGTGATATGTTTTTGTGTTTTTTAATACTGCGTTCAACGTTTCATGTGCTCAAACAGCCATTAACAAAAGATCTGTTGTGATTATTGTACACACTACATAAGGTCTGCTTGGGGGGGGGGGTTGTGGTGTTTAGAGACTCTGCAGATAAACCAGAAGAGTCAGATGTTTGGGTTGGTGCAGAAATAACACCCAAATAAAAAACTCATTAAGGTATAAACTACAGAATTTTAAACGTATACAAGGCGAGTGGTAGTCCCTGTACGTCAGTGTGAAATCTGCCTCTGGCTCCCGTCCGAACACCTGTGTGACCAGATCGTACCCTGGAACATCTGAATGTTTCAGATGAGATGTATTGAGCTAGAATTGCTGACCCATTATGGGATAAATCAAGACTAGAAACAGTTTATGAGCGTTAACAAGCCCAGCTGTAGCTTCAGTGGTTCTTGCTGCCGGCGAGAGTCACAGCTCTGAAAAGGAAACCGTTTCGAGATCGATGATGGTCAAGTAGATGTTTATTTGTTCACGTTTTATTATGTTGCACTTTATCCCACAATCATTTCATACCGTTGAAACCCAATCACAGGAATTAGTGGGTTTATTTTTTTCTTCACTGAAACTGAGAAACGTCAGCAGTGACTGATTCAACTTTAACTATGAAATGTGTTTAGCATCTGTCTCATACTGCATTTTTACATTTTAGTTCATATTAACAGCTTTTCTGTCGCTACAGATTGTGAATTTCCTCTGATTTTAGTGTTTTATATATATATCTATATATATTTATATATATAGATATATATAAATAATGAGAAGCTATAAAGTGGCCTTTTAGTACCTTGAACTGAACTGGATGCATTCATTTTCAACGTTACGTTTCAGTTTCTAGAAGCTCTATTTTTTTATATGTGCAAAAGAATAAAAACTGCAGTGGCTCGTGCTGTAATATGAAGGTAGACACTAAGTCCTGTTGATTGTTGGTTCTGTCATATAACCAATAAACCATAAAGATTTCTCAAGAGTGCCTTTGTTTGTATGTTTGTTGGGGTTAGATTTGTTTGATAGCTCTGGGCCCCAAAGATGTGAAACGTAGGGAGTATTTTAAGTGTCACAAGTATTTTAGGTAGATTAATTTAAAAAAGTGGTAAAATAATTAAAAATGTATTTTTGTGCTCAGCTTTGAGACAAATCTTCAGTTGGCAAACTCATCACTGTCAGTGTTTATGTCCTCATGCTTACTTGATTGAGTATTATTAGTACTATTAGGTTTTATTAAGGAGAAATAATATAAATAGATGGAAAAACAAGTATTACAATATTTATAACATGGGTGTTATAAAGACATGTCCATAGAAAGACTTTTAAACAACCAAAACATTAAAGAACTCTTAATAATCAACGTTTATTTACTTATTTCATCTATTTTTGTGATTAAAAAATAATGATCCCAACCCTCATTTGGACTCATTATTACTCATCTAAAATGGGGTTGGTAGATGTTTTACACCTGTCAATTTTGGGTGGAGACCCCTCCGTGGGTCCTAGAAAGACCAAATTTAATTTACAATAATTTTAAGGCCATAAAAGTTTAAAAATAAAATATAAGTGTCAAAAAATAATACAATAGCAGTCAAAGTTCTTTGTTAAATAGACTGTTGTGTTTTATCTGAACCCATCTCATCATCAACTGGAGCTCCACAGGGTTGTGTCCTGTGACCATTTTTATTTGTTTCAAATGACCAAGAACTGTTACACTGGGCACCACATTATCACGTTTGCAGACGACTCAGTTATTGTGTCTTTCGTGAGTGATGGAAATACGGAGCACGGAGACTTTTTTTTAAAACATAAATGTATTTAAGATGAAGGAAATGTGTATGGATTTTTAAAAAAAATCCTTTTCTGATCACCTCACTAGTGATCAACAACCAGACAGTTGAGATTGTGCCACAATGTAAATATTTGGGATAAACTTTTGGAGTTTTGGACCCTAGGTAGAGTCTGTGGTTTAAAGCCATACTATGCAACTTTTTCACATTTTTAAATCATGTTCTTGAGCCAGTTGCACTTGCAACTTCAGAGTGGCGGTTCGGTCCCTGTTGGATTTAGTAAAGTGGAGCTGACATGCCTGGTGCTGCAGTCTGCTTCCAGCATGTGTCCTGCATTTTTTACATCATGAACACAGCTGATGTGTTTGATTTAGTGATGAACCGCTCCTGTAGACACTAATGAAGGCTGAGGAGACGTTTCAGCTGTTAGATTAAGGTGTTAAAAAGACCAACGCACAGCGAGGAGAGAAGTTTCACTTTTGCATTGACCACAGATAATTAATAACAGACACTAGGGTGTGCTAAAAGCAAGCAAAACTGCCAAGTGTGCCTTTAAAAAGCACTTTTATTGGAAACTTTGTGCTTTTAATGTTAGTCCTGTTTGTATGAAAGTGTTTTATTCTTGCTTTATTGAATCTGTTCTTTGTTTTTCTTTTATCTGTTGGTATGGGTCATTATCACTAAGGAACAAGACCTGTCTACAGAACATTGTTAAAGAATCCCTCTGGTTACTCTCAGTGATCCAGGGTTCTTATATCTGATCCCGAGCATCCACTGTAGGCGGAGAGACCAGGTGATCCTGCGTAACACTGAGAGGGAAGAAATCTTTTACTGCTACCTGGTCAGACTTTTAAATTCAGGCTTATGAGGACTTCCTGTTTTTTGTCTGTTTCTGTTCTGACTGAATGTTGTTTCTATGTGAGCTGCTGACTGAAACAAATAGCCCTACAGGGACAATAAAGTAGAACTGAACTGAACTGGGTGCATGTTACCTTTATTTAGGTCCAAAGCTGAAAAGTTTGTGCACCACAAGTTTAGACCTTTGAGAGGAAAATGCATCAACAGACCCCATCCTAAAGGTTGTCACATTCTTAACTCCTCTCTGAACTGTTCTTGTGCACACATTAAGTTTCCTTTGTAGGTTCTATCTTTGCAAGCTCATCAAAGCTCCTCAGTTCTGTGAAGTGAAGATAAGTGACCTAAAGTCTTAAGAGGAGTTCTGCCTTTGGGAAGATTAGCCTGCTTTCACAGTTTGGCTGCACACAGTGTTTCATGGACTTGTTGCAAAGATCATCGAGAAGATAAGTTAATGGACTTGGTTACCGGACTTTGATGATTAGTTGCTGATGGGTTTTCAGGCGTTATGTCAAGAAAAACAAACTTACAAAGGCGTAACAGTGAGGTGTGTTCACCACAGTGCTCACTATGGACATGTCATCAGTCAAACACAAACGTCTGTGTCGGTGTTTAATAACAGCTCAGCTCTGATATAGGATCATCTCTGGTGCTGCAGGAGAGTGCAGCTGTAGGAAACAGGATGTGGAGTTATTTCTGCCAAATCCAATTACCTTTCTGCTAATGCACAGTCTTAACGGTTAGTCCAAGCACAGATTAGGAGCATATGCAGCTAAAACCAGATTCCCCATGTCAGGCTAAATCAGATTTTTCCAACCTGTTCTTCATTTTTCAGAAGCACAAAGGGATGAACTCTTCCATGGCGATCAAATCATGGCATAAGCGCCTGTGGTCCGTGCCTCCTTAAGGAGCTCTGAGGAGATTATAGGAGTGTCAAAAGGAGTTTTTTCTCTGCTGTGCTGTAAAAATCAGACCCCAGGCAGTGGAAAATCAGTGTTTCCTCTTCCCACTTGAACACTTTGCACCTGGATAAAATTCTTTTTTAAAGCCTTATTTGTTTTACAGACCGTGTAATGGTAGTTTATTTTTAGTAGGAATAACTGAGTTTGACAAATAAAAAATTAAATCTGTTGTGCATTCGTAAAAAATACTTTCATATTCTGACATAAGTGATGCAAAGGCAGCATTTATGATTTATTTTTTTATTTAATAACCAGACTACATGGGGTGTTATAAACAAATTGCAACAATTGTGCAAATCTCCTTATTCAGAAATGCTATTATGCCTGGATTTGTTTACAGTTTAATGTTATTTGAAAATTGATCACATTTCCCACATTTCTTGCACTTCTGACGTGAAAACTAAACTGAAAAGGGCTTCAAGCTGAGTTTCTGATGTGCACAATGATCGGATCTATTTTGAGAGAACGTGTGGTTCTGCTACATTTTCTGAAGATTTTCAAAAATCAAATGACGTTATAGGATGGGCTTGCAACTCATACAAGAGTTGATTTGGACTTTTTGCAAAAGCTCCTTGATGGATTAAAACTTGACTTGATAAACAAACGTTTGGAAACTTCAGTTTCCATTATAGGAGTTCTGGGAAATTTCTAGGATGGGGAAAATTGAATGGGAGATGCGGTGTCTCCATAAAAATTCAGCTCTTTCAAGACTTGGCTAAGAAATCAGCAAATTGCCACTGCTTCAGCAGTGTGTGATGTCACTGATCAGTGCCGTTACGACCCCTTTGGCTGGTCTAGGGTGTGTAGGAGGGGTAACATAGAAAGGCATGTGCCTGATGGTAAAATCAACCAATGTTTTTATTACACAAGGATTTAAAATCAATTAAGACTCCAAACATGATAAAAGTCCTCTAATGTCAATTTACTGACTCTTGGTTTATCTTGATTCAGAAAGCTGGAAACACAAATGGTTCCTTCGACCATATTCACAGCTTATTCATCATCAGAGCCTTTTCAGGCTCCTACTTCACTCAGACAGAGCAATCTAAAGTACCTCAATGTAAAACTATTAAAAGTCAGTAACGTCACAATGGAGCAACTCAGAACAGATCTGTGTTCTCTAAAAGAAAAAAAAGCTCTCTGATTCTGGCAGCTCTCCTTTTAACTGCCCCGGGTGGTGATTAGGAGATTGGGTTCAGCTGTGTAGGCAGAAGGGAGGAGGAAGGGTGGAAGCCCATACTTGGAGTGCCTTTGTGGACTCCAAGGGTAGGAGATGGCAGCAATTTGGGTCCTGAGCTCCCATCCCCAGGACAATAAGGCAACAGGCGTAACACCCCCTTCCTTAAAGCTGCAATCCGGGGTATTCCCCTTTCAGGAATTATGTATGATTTTTCAGAAATCCATAAAACAGGGTTCCTATAAGGTCTTAAAAAGTCTTAAAAGCATTGAATTTATGAATTTAGAAATAATGCCTTGAAAAGTCTTGAAAAATTCTTGAATTTTGATATCTGGGTCTTAAAAGATGTGCTGTATTTTAGAGCTAAAACAAATACTTGAATGGTTTGAATAAATTCCTTGAATCATTTTACTTGCTTCGTTCATTTTGTGCACCACAACCTGAACGCCTTCTACTGCAAACAACATGGTCATCTAGGTCTTCTGGAGGAAAGTAAACCAGTAAAGACAAAAAATGCTGTAAAAGACAAAAACGCTCTAAAGTTTGGGATCAACCATCAATCCACGAGCAGGTTTGCTAAAACTAATGCTAGCAGTTAGCACGCTCACAATCAAGTTGATCATGAAACTTATTGAACTCTTCAAGAGGAAGAGAAATCCCCAGATGATATTAGCATTTCCAGTAACTTACTACTGAACATGTTAATGAAATACATTAATTTCTACTGATCATATGTAGATATGATATTTTGAGAAAAGTGAGTGATATTAATACAAACTAAATTGTTACTGATTTAAAGGTGAAATGTGTACAATGAAATATTAATTAACTATAAATATCAGATGGGAAACAGGGAACTAGACACACACCAAAACACACGGTAGGGCCGTGAAATAGGTATTACATTTTTATATAAATGGTCTTAAAAATACTTGAATTTAACTTGAAGAAACTTGTAGGAACCCTGATAAAAGTGAACGTCTTATCATGTATTATGATATAATGTAGGCAGTACGTGTTTTTCTTTTTTGCTAAGCCCACCCCTTGTCCCGTAGAGCTCTATCTAATATGAGCACCGGTTAGCATTAACCAATAGCGTTAGCCGTACAGACGTCAATCACAGAGCGTGCTCGATCGTTTAAGGACGTACCTCGGTTGATGCAGAGTTGGCGACCTTTCTCACAGACAAGTAAGTCTTTAGAATATAAATATATGAAAACACAACATAACATGAGCATAATAATTGTAAAACATGTGTTTTAGCTCTGTTTTTTCGGCTAGAGGAGCGCATTCATGAACGAGAGGCTTTGCTTTCGGCTGTAAATACGGAAATGATACAATGTCTTGGTGTGATAAGCTTATCAGCCACTAGATGGTGCCAGCAGATAAAAAAAATAATCCAGACATCTACTTTAAAAGAAAGAAAAAAATTAAAACAGTTCCACAACAAACTTTTTTTTTCAAACTTCCATCCTCTTTTACCAAAAAAAAATCCTTTATCCTCTAAAAATTCCCTCTAGCGTTTTTTTAAGCAGGGCCTAGCTAAGCTCCTCCCCAGGACAATAAGGCAACAGCCGTAACAAGCACCAAAAGCCAGCCACAGACAATAATATAGTTTTATTCAGTCCAAATACGGGATGATTTAATCAAATCAGAAGGAGCGGTTGTATGAAATTAAATTCAACGTTCAATGAACAGAAGAAGCGCTGCTTTTTATGGTGCTCTGTGAGACAACACAGCACCAAGAACTACACCGTTGTGGGGGGAATTCTGGCGCATTTTTTGGCGTTGGAAGCTATTTTAAAGCAGCGTGAACACTCCTTATTGTTCTTTTCTTCTATTCTGCTTGCGATCGCAACCATATGCGCCCAACAGCTCTCCTATTCCTTGTCGTTGGGGATCCAGCGCGCATGCGCCAGTTAGCCCGTATTAAGTCAATAGTAAAGATTGCTGCGCCCGCGAGAGGACACGTGACAGGAAGTACGTCGATGTTTCGGCCGTGTTAAAAGTATTAACTTTATTAAACTACAATTAAATGCAGATTACACACACCACTTACAGCCCATAAGGTGTATAGATCGTTTAGTTAAAATTTTATGTTTTTTTAAATACATTATGTGATTCCTCTCTTCTTCCTCTTCCTGTGAGACTGGTGGGGCTGCGCCCTAGCGCCCCCTATGGACGAGCCGCCACTGGTAAATACTACCTGAGCGTTTCAAGGCATTTTTGTGCTAATGTTAATTTCTATTATGCTATTTGAACTCTGAATCTCAGTGAAATGCAGGCGCTAAAATTTGCAAGTGATTTTTTGTTACAGATTTTTTCTACTCAAAGGTTTAATATCTATCAAAGAACTCTTGGTTTGGAGTGACCTCTCAGTCCTTCATCTTTACCCTGTATACAGGTGAGGTCACATGGGAGGGAAATCCAACTTAAGCTGCTGGTGTCACTTTATGTGGGGGAGGAGGTCACCTTCACCTAAACTAATGACCATCCACTAATAAGCACGTTTGTTTCGTAACAAAGACAGTACATGGGTCCTAACTGTTATTATGTACGCTGCCATTATTATGTTGTGTAAATGACCAGTTATCGTTATTTTCTTCACAGTGTCTCAAAGGGTTTCAGAAGTTACAGCTGTCCCGCTCTGCTTGTACCAAACCCTTTTGACAGTTTACTGTATTCCAACAGAAGGGCACCAGCTAGAGAGACACTAAATGGATTATCTTGAAGCAGCTCAACAGAAACCCTTTCATCCTATTGCTGGCCATCATCAAATAGAGCCAAGTGCTCCTCCTCAGGGAAACACGGAATTAGTTGCTCAGCACCACTGGTTTCAAATCAAGTCGGCTGCCTACTCCTCTGCAGAAGGAAGCTTCTAATTGGAACATTAAAAATCTGGAAACTCGTGGTCTTTGTTGGGCTTCTAATAGAACGACAGTAGGCTTTTTCCCATTTTTTATGGATGCTCTTGTCAAACTCCATGTAGGTGAAAATGCAATCTCGGCATCAGCAGCGGAGCACAACTACTTTCCCTTCTTACTGATGACTGTTTTTGGTCACTAACAGTCCAGAGTGACTCTCAGGTCATGCATATGGCCAAACATCTGGTGGAGTTGCTCCATACCAGATCCATTCAGCAATTATAGAGGATTGGCCGCGAGTGAATGCAATGATCTAATGCTTCTTCTGTGACCTCTCTTAACCCTTTATCTATGAGACTGGTGGACATCAAGCGCCAGGTGGGATTCAAAAGTCTGGTGGGTAGAATGAGAAATTTAATTCCCGAGGGCTGGTGGACATAAACATTGGGTACGCCAAAGGTTCTAGTGGCCCCCCATGGTAATTATAACAGGTAAGTTGTAATTCTTTTAAATGGTGTTGGTAACTGAGGAACAAGGAAAAGATTCAAAGGTTCGAGAGAATGGATTTGCCGGAGGAGTTGGACTTAGTAAGACTGCATATGAAGCCAACAAACAGGGTATTGTGCCTGTTATGTCCATCAGCAAGGTTGATGAAGACGGGTTTGAGAGAGAACTTTCCGGAGAGGATGATGATGAAGAAATTGAAGTTGATTACACACGAAACTATTGGGAGGACGAGGACGATATCTATCAGGTGTTTGAGGAATTGGACTTTGACTCGTTGCCCGATCATTCAGACACCCGAAGCATTACCTCGGATGATTCCTTCTACCCCCGAGACAATTCGGTCACTTCCCACTACGTCCGCACTCCAAGCCCAGAAGCAATCTCCTTCTTCAAAGCCTGCTGCAACAACAATGTTGTCATCGTCAAGATTATGATCAGACAAGGACTGACAGAAGAAGAAGTGAACGAGACGGACCGAAACAGACGAGTAGGTGTCTGAATTTAGTATTTCTTCATTAAATGCATTAGTCTCAAACAACTGGGTTTCATGTTTATGCATTTAAATTAGGGGTGCCCAATCCTGGTCCTGGAGGGCCAGTATCCAGCAGGTTTTAATTTGAACTCTGCTTCAACACACCTGATTTCAATCAGCAGGTGATTAGCAGGCATCTGCAGAGCTTGGTGAGCTGCTGCACAGGTGATTCAAGCACTGAATCAAGTGTGTTGAAGCAGAGAAATCACTAAAATGTGCTGGATACTGGCCCTCCAGGACCAGGATTGGGCACCCCTGATTTAAATCTTAATTGAAGCCTAGTCTTAATTTATTTGTGTGGATTATCCATGTTCAACCATGGGTAATCCTGAAAAAACCAACCAGAAAAGGTTTTAGTTTCTCTACATGTGTCACCTTTCATCCATGATGTTTTATCTACACGTCTGATCAGTTGGATATTTTTAAAGGACAGTATTATGATTTGATGAAAGAAAGGAGCAGAAGCATGTCCATCGAGGTTTGCAGAGGAAGCTATGCTGCCTGGAAACAATCAAACCACTGAAGGTTAATTCTTGAAGCAGGATTCAGAGCACTTGGTTAAGCCTCCATTGACATATGGGGAGGGTAACCTGCATGGTGACAATGTAAAGGAGCTTCTTCAGTCTTTAAAGAGCTCACTAAACTCTCTGACCTCTGTACAGGGTAAGAAATGCTATAGACAGATGAAGGCTCATTAAATAGGATATGGAGCTCAGAAGTGGTCACCGTGCTGCTATCATGTTACTGAGCCAGAAAACATTTCTGTTAGAGCTATTAATGGACTGACAATAGGTGTATGTCTTATGTGCATCCACTAGCTTTGATGAGCTCATTACTATCATGCCAATTAAAGAGTATCCTTAAATCCAACATCACATTTTTCATAGCAGTGCACGCAAATGTTCTTTTCTAATCGTTACATAACCACAGATTTGACATTTCATTATTTTTGGCATAATTTCAAAATCTCTGCAAGAAACGCTGAAAATGGAAATTAGCACAGTATTCTATTAAAAACATTATATTGTTAAATTTATGATCGTGCATAAGCAAAAAGGTTGTTTGAACTGCAAATGAAATGTTTCTTTCAAGACAGCCGAGACACTTACCCCGACTTCACACTAGAGGCATCAGGGGCGTGGAACGGTTTACTCATGAGCTTCGCTGCACGCAACTCCACACCGGGAGAGTCTCAGCTGCGGAGCGGCTTCTCCGACGTCCTCCTCGCCTGACTCGCGAGTTCACAAAATCCCTCGAGACTTCAAAAGTTATAGTTTGTTTATACCTTCAGAAGAAAAGGAAAGAGATCATGTTTGATATTGCTGTTTGACGTCATATATAATGTTGTTTCTCTTCTGCCAGGATTGAAGCCATGAAAAACACATTGTTGCACTTCTCGAAAAATGCTTGGAGTAAATAAGCCGTGATGTCACATGTACTGACGTAATTTACATACATAAAAAATCGCATCACTGCAATAGTCTTTTATTTAGAAAATTACTGGACGTTTTACACGGAAACCGTGTGTGATTTCCTGTCTAGCTCTATGTTAAATGTGGAAACTGACGTGTCCCAGAAGCAGCTCGTTGCAGAAAAAGAAACCAACTACATTTTAGCGGTGCAGCTTGCCGCTTCTGGGATGCGCCTGAAAATTTCTGTGCTGCAGCCGGTTTGAATCAACCCATAGAACTCCGGGAGTTGACGTCATTTCTCCCGGCATGCAACAGTTCAAATCGAATGCCGCCATCTTGGCAGGCAGTTGCCCGCAGCTACGCTGTTGTTATTGTCAGAAAACTCAATCAAACGGGAAATATGGTAGATACCTGTTGTGCCCCAGGATGCCATAACAGACGCGGATGAGATAAGGGAAGAGCCTTCTACAGGATTCCCCAAGATCCGGAACGCCGCAACTGTTGGATAATCGCAATGAAACGCGCCAGCAACCAGGCTAAAATGAAGCTGTGGGATCCTGGGTGTAAAGGTTTTCGCTTATGCAGCGACCACTTCATATCAGGTACTTAAACCAGCGTTTCCTCAACTGTATATGGTATTTATTTTAAATGCTTTTTTTTTTACGATGTTTAGTGGGCTTCCTAAACTTATTTTGGCGTGGCTTTTTCTGTCTTGTTGCTCATAGCAACAAGTAAACATCACGTAAAACTTTGCCTCGTGATTTCTGCGTACTGCCGTTTACGAGTCTTATGATCACAGCGAGGAACCGGCTAAGCTGTATTTAATTTTTAACTATGCTTTAAGAAAATACTGTAGTTATTTTTCTGAGGTTTATGAACACACACTACGTGGCACACAGACATAACCTTAATAACCATAACAAAAATCTCCACTTACCCTCCCGGTGACAACAGCGCTGTCCTTAGCAGGAAGAATCCAGATCTGGATCCTGACAACAAACCCTGATTGAGTCCATTTGTATCCCTCTAGGCTTTTATATGCTCTTAGCGATGCTCCGGAGTAGGACGAGGGAACATTAATAAGGAAATTATAAATGTCAGGGTATCTCAAATCCGGTAAGAGGTCCACTCCGACAGCTTCTGGCGTTTTAAAAAGTATCCCAGGGGCATGGTAAGGGTCAGAGATGTTTAATCTATTTCATTTCTGACTATATAAGACGATTTCTTCGGTTTTAAAGTGTGAAGTAAACGCCGACGGAGTAAACCGGTCCTGTTCATTGTTTACCTTGTTGCCTGCCAAAATGGCGTCTACGCTCTGAGAGTCACGTGACGTCCGGAGCGCTATAGACTATAATGGATTCTATTTGGAGCAGCGACGTTCCGCTGCTGTTCCGCACCGCTGATGCCTCCTGTGTGAAGTCTGGGTTAGACTAGCTGTTAGCCTATCTGTCCAACTAGCTCTAAACATTTTTTCTCCAAACTGAGGTCATTCAAGGAGATTTCTGTACCTGATGAGATGAGTTTTCATTCTGATATTAATATCATGTATTTGGTCTTTGAAACAAGCAGAAAAGCAGCAGCCAAACAAGCCTGGATACATTTACTCACTGCCAAAGTTCCCTGACAGTCATTGTTTTGAAAATTCATCTTTTTAAATTTTTCTGTAGCTGACACTACGACCCTTATTGGGTGTCCTGTGCTAAAGATGTTTGAGATTTCAGTCCTGAGAACCTAAGGCCTACATTTACATTTACATTGAGTCAAAGCATCTTTGTTTCTGTTTCTGTTTGTAATTATACCATCGATGCAAGCTCTCACACGTGACCTGAGATCTGCACATAAGTCAAATTAATGCAGTTTTAACAGCACTAAGTGTAGCTGGAGCAAATGGGCAGTCAACAAAAACCTAATCAGCAATTACTGGCTACCAGACTATCTGATCACGTCATTTGTATTTTTCTTTAGTTTTAAACTAAAGGGCATTGGAACATGCTTGTATGTGTGTGTGTTGGGGGGGTGCATTAAAAAGAGCAATAATTTGGTCATGTGGAAAAATACTCATAGATCCATAGACTACAGTCCCTCAAAGGCTTTGTGTTAAAAGGGTCAAATTCACAGGTGAACACCATCCAAACCTCTGACTTTTTGTGTTGCAGTCTGGACTAATTATGGCGTGTTACCATGGTTACTTTGACATGGTCGTTGCCCTCTCTCAATGTCCATATCTGGACATTAATTGGCAGGACAACGAGGGCAACACAGCTCTAATTACAGCAGCACAAGCAGGTAAACACACCTCACACTTCACATTCACTTATTTCTGGAATGGAACTGGTCGTTGTTGTTTTCTCCGCTGTTCGGATAGTTTTGGAAAAACGAATTTCTAAAATTATTGTAATAGTGAGAAGAGTGGGCTGGGATGTTCCCAAAAATCACTACTACTACTACACCTACTACTACTACTGCTACTGCTACTACTACTGCTACTACTACTACTACTATTACTACTACTACTACTACTACACCTACTACTACTACTACTACTGCTACTACTGCTTCTGCTACTACTACACCTACTACTACTACTATTGCTGCTACTACTACTACTACTACTGCTACTACTACTGCTACACCTACTACTACTATTACTACTACTACTACTACACCTACTACTACTACTACACCTACTGCTACTACTACTACTACTGCTACTACTACTACTAGCTAATTGCTAATTTATTATTTATAAATAGTAAAACTTCAGTTTCATGACTGAAGGAAACCCATCCTCTGTTATATCATGGTGCTGCAGCTCTATCAGGATCCCACATGGCGCCATGGCCTCTCGCTGCTTAATGGTAATAAATAGTTCTCTGTGCCTTGGGGATTGACCGCTGACTTGCTTTTGATTTTCGGCTTCATTAAAAATAAGTATTGATGTCCCTTCATAATAATGTACAGTGATAAAATCCAGCTCTGACACACCTGAGCTTTTGTACCAGGTGACCAACGGAATGCCATCTCCCTTCAGTTAGAAAAAAAAATCCAGATAAGGATTCTGAACCAGATATGAGCTGTCACCTTCCCTTTCAGCCAGGAATCTTAATGAATTCATGTGTCAAGCTGAGATGCCTCGCTCTGCACTTGAAGGAATTTAAACGATCAGACTGCTTCATGACAGAATCTGAGCTTGTCAATGTTAAAGAGGAAGAGCTGAATAATAATTTTAAAAGAGCCTAAAATCCCAGAATGGGATTTTTGAACAGTTTGGACTCTTTAAAGTTTACCTGAAGCAACATTATGTTGTTTATGGCTAATGATAGTCTTAGCGGTTGGGGGCATTGTTGGCAACTTTACAAGCTTTAAGAGAAGAGAGGATGAGCTTCAGCAGAATTTATTTATTCATGCTTATTTCATTTTTTGTTGTTCATAATGCAAAGAAAAACGTAGGCCTGCATCATGATCCCCAAACTCCCAAATGATGGAAATTTTTATGTTTTCCACACAGTCAAAAATAAAAAGATACAGGAAAAACTAGTGTAATCATGGTTATGTTCACACTAACCTCATGTTTGTGTCCGTATTCAAACTCTATCTGATTCTTTATGATGAGTCTAAAAACACAAATGTGATAATTGACAATAACAAAATAAGGATCCATTTATCGTTTTGGTCATAATTGTCTAAACCTTGATTACACAACGAGTTCAGGATTGATACACACAGACACGAGTAGCATCTAACTGAGCTAACAGGATGCTGCATCACGTCTGTTCACACTGGCGTCTGAAGGAAGTTGCATTTAAGTTACATCAAATATGCAAAAATTAAATATTAGCATTAGTATGTTCCCAAGTAGTAAGTATTACATCTATGTTTTATTCTACATTATTTATTTAACATCCTAAAGTTTAATTGGGTGTTTTTTAGGAGTGTACACATGACAACAACAAAATAAAACTAATTTTGTTAAAGGCATATAGCACATTTCATACACAGAGGCAATTCAATGTGCTTTCCAATTAGCAAGAATGTAAAGCAGCACAATTAGAATACACACAAATTCAATTTAGATTTAAAAATTAAAAAGAAAAAGACAAAGTTAAAAGGGTGAGCAGTTACAGTGCAGAAGGTGCAGTACTAGAAACATTCATTCAAAGGCTGATGAATGCATGAAAGTTTCAATTTTGATTTAAAGGTTACTAGAGTTGGGGCACGTTTGAGGTCATAAGAAAGCTGATTCCATCTGTGTGCAGCATAGCAGCTAAAAGCAGCTTCACCCTGTCTGGTTCTGACCTGGGGTTCTACCAGCTGACTGCTTCCTATAAGGATCTCAGAGCCCTGCTGGGTGGAGATACTGGAAAGAGATCCGACATGTATTTGGCCCCATGCCATTGAGTGATTTATAAACTAGTAGAAGCACTTTGACATCGATCGTGTAGTTTACTGGTAACCAGTGTAGAGATCTAAGAACAGGAGTGATCGGTTCTTGTTCAGACTCTAGCAGCAGCATTCTGAAGAAGCTGCAGTTGCTTCACAGCTGTTTTGGGAAGGCCAGACAGAAGACCATTGCAGTCCAGCCTGCTGGAGATGAACGCATGAATGAGTTTCTCTAGGTCTGGTCTGGACATGAGACCTCTGAGTCTGGCTATTTGATGAAGATGATCTAGTTAAAGCTTTTCTTTTTCTGGTGCCTCAAAGTTATTCTCTAAACATTCTGGAGGCACACAAACAGCACGACTCAACATTTTGGAAGAAAAGGGCGTCGAGTAAAAACGTGTGTTTTAAGCATTTCCCAGACCGTTGCACTCATTTATCTCTCTAGACAAAGTGGATCAACCTTCATGCATTTTTTAAAGGCAGCTACACATTTGGAGCTGACTGATCAACAGCTGAGTCTCAGCTGAAAATGCAACAGGACAATCATCAGCGGAGCTACAGCAGAACAGGAAACAAATCAAACGGTTGAAATGGATTTGTCAAAGTCTATAATTCACAGCAGATTAAAACCTGTGGCTGGGTTTTAAAAGAGCTGATTGTAAATAAACGTTGGCAAACCTTGATAAATTGGTTCAAAATTGTAAAAAGAGTGAAAGAAAATAACTGACGATATAAAGGACTGATAAGGTCACTCGAAGGAGGATTACTAGTCTACTTTTCACATGCTTGGAGAATGAATGCTAAAATTTTGCCTGAAAGCTTTCCTGGAGAAATATCACGCATCATGGTCCTCCTGTCCTTCAATCTGCAGGTCATGTATTTATTTCCAACTACCTGCTGAATTACTTCCCGGGTTTGGACATCGAGAGGAGGAACTGTCATGGTTTCACGGCTCTGATGAAGGCTGCCATGCAGGGAAGGCCTGAATGTGTGAGAGCCATCATGCTGGCAGGTGTGTACATGTTAGCACGTTAGAGTCAAAACGCGTTTACATCAGGAAGCATCTGATGGGGTCTGACAGGAGAGACAGACCCCTGGAAGCATTAGAGGAGACAACACAAACATGTAAATTAGTTGTTGGTGTGTAAAAGGTAGATTCCTGAGGTTGGAGAGACAGTTTCATGTCATTTGACCCTTCTCACACAGACTAACATCTCTTCCACCACCACCAGATGTGTCTTTCCACATGGTTGTTGAAGAAATGAGAAGCAGCTCATTGCACCAGTTGGGTTAAATAACTTGTTGCAGCTGAAATATACGGAAGAGGATTAGGGCCACTGAAAAAAAAAAAGAAAAGAAAAAGATTTCTGACTTTTTCTCAGAATTCTGACTTTTTCTCAGAATTTTGACTTTTTTCTCAGAATTCTGAGAAAAAAGTCAGAATTCTGAGAAAAAGTCAGAATTCTCTTTCTTTTCTTTTTTCTTTTCAGTGGCCCTAATCCTCTTCTGTAGAAAGATAATCGCCCATGCAGTAATTATCCAATAGGAGGCTCGTACCTATTTGTGTCATTAAATCCAGGTGGTGACTTTTTTTTGATCGGGCAGTGTATTTCTCCAAACTAGGTCTTCCTGGAAGCTATCTACTGTCTAAATTAAACTTAAGAACCAATTTAATCAGCCTTCCTTTCAAATGAGACCACTAAAGTGATTGTTGTGTTTCCAGGAGGTGACATTCAAGCGCAGGACTACGGTCGCCGTATGACACCCCGGGAGTGGGCTTTTTTCACCGGCCGATACGAGACAGCCGTCCTGATGCATCGGCTGATGTCGAGGCCTTGTGCTGAGCAGTTCTGCGACTCTTTCCCTCTCGAGTGGCCCTTGTTAGAGGTTAAAAATGCTTTTGGCTTCAGTTATAAAATGAAACGTAACAGCTCATGATCATTTAAAACCTCTAAATCGTGTTCTTCTGCAGGAGCTGGTGTCCCAGGCCCAAAAGCCAAACACTTGCTGGAGACGCCTAATCAAACTGCTCTCTTGCTGCCGTTATAGTTTGTTTTCCAAAAACAAGATAAACCCATTGACTGATGGAGTTCTGGACCACATGGTGCAAATAACTACAGGCGTCTCCAGTCCGTTCATTGCCCCAGTCTGTCGTACGGTGTGCCCAGGCAGCCCGCCGTGCATCGGCAAGCGCCGTCCCGCCGTGCAGGAGATTCTGAGGAGGCAACGGGTGGCAGAGCTGAGGCGTCTGGGTCCCGACAGGCTGAACAACTACAAAAGGTTCTTCCAGAACTCGCGAGTCCTTCTCATTCCTAAAGCAAAGGATCGAAGGGCGAGCCTGCAGCCTCAGCTACTCAGTGACGTGGCCACGGCGTCCACGGGTGCCCTGAGAAGAGCCAGTCTCCTGCCGCTCAATATGCTGAGGCGAAGCAGCGTGCGGCCTGGTATTGTGGTGCCAAAGGTCACGCTCTGCAAGGCTCCGCCTCCGAACTTCATACCTGAAAACCTGAATCAAAGCAGTGACAAGAACCAACTCCAGATCCCCAAGTGGGATTACAAGATGAAAAGAATAGAGCGGAAACAGGAGGAGGAGAGGCAAAGAATGTTTTTTGTGACAAGATTGAGGTGAAAGCTAGAGAGAAGTCACAGCAGGACATGTGTGCACCTTCCTGATAGAGCTTCAAAGTGTTTTGTGACAGAGCTGTCACAGAGCTGCAGCCTTAGAAAACCTGAAATGTTAAACAGAAAATATTGTTGTTTTTGCCTGACATTGGTGGACTTGTTGCCTTGTTTTTACTTGAATTCACTCACTTTTCATGTAGTTTATGATGCAAGACGTTCAAAAGCACAGAAGAATATGTCTGTAATTTCTGGAAAGATGTAAGATTTTACAACATTTTGATAGATTTTATCACGTCATTTATTCTAGAGCATGTGGCAGATCTTGGCTTGGTAAGAAGACCAAAGATTACTTTGTGGCTAGTAGAGCTGATTGAAGCGAGACAGGACCACGGCGCACACAGGAGGAAGTCAAAAGTCATTCACCACTCATGCCGAGTACAACAGGTTATCTTTGAGGAAGAAAAGCGCTGCTGCAGTATTTGACAGCTGAGCTGAGGAGCCAGCTCACACAGGCTTTGTTAGAGCTTTGTGGCGAAGCTGAAAGGCAGAGCCAAAAATAAACAGCTTAGTTCTTCACTCTGACATTCTGACTTCTAAAGCCATCACGAGAACGTCTACTGTCTGTAATGTATGTTTCCCAAACTGTGTGAGCGACGAGGTGTGAAGGCTGTCATTAGCTGTTCCTGTATAACAGCATCCACGTTTCAGTTTTGCATTGACATGAGCGGAAATGACAGAAAATTACAATAAAAGCCGCAATGTTCTGAAGTAAAACATCAAATATGGTATTTACAGAAAGAAAAATGGTTTTAAGCCAGGATTATCATTCCAGCTAGTCAGTGGCGGCTGGTGAAAAAAATTCTTGGGGGGGCTATATTTGAAATATTTCCCTTCTTAGTCTATAATAAGTTTCAAACTATTAATTTCCCTCCTCCAAATAAGCCTTTACAGAAAGTACATTTTCAAATTTACAGCTAAAGTTGACTATAATTGTAATAATAGTATAAGCCTTTAAGAGCAACTGCAATCAAATCCTGTGTGTCACAAATAATCACCTGCTCAAAGCGGCGCACCTCAAAGCGCAATACTCATCTTGGCCAATAGGTGGCAGTAACACAACATAGACATTGAATTAGAAATGCTGTTTTAAACAATATAATCCCATAAACAAGAACAAATAAACACAATTGACAGCAACAGTTATTATTTCAGCTTTCGAGTAAACCAGCAGTGAGTTTATGTGAACGAGGAAGTGCTAGCTAGTTGTTTTCTGTAAGCTGGGGCACTGTCGGCTAGCGCCCTAGAGGCATTCAATTCATGGATGCTGATTGGCCCAAAATTCTCCAGTTCTCCCTAGCAACCAAATTTGATTGACTGTTTAGCTGCAGTTCAGGGGCACTTTTCTCAGCGCCCCAGGAGTGAAACTAGTGAGTCTGGTGGAGGAAATTCACTGTTTAATGAAAGACAGCTGGTGAAAACGATGTGTAAATAATTCAGATTGCATGTAGGCACACACAATTAACCAAATCTGACACATTTATAGTAAATATATAAATATATACTGTGGTTTTATATTTACCTTTTGGATTTTTCTCATCCTTCAAATCAAGGAGGGCAGCGCCCCAGCACCCCCTATGGGCGAGCCGCCACTGCAGCTAGTGCCATCGACCAGCAGTTCAGTAGCCAAGTGAAGCTAAAATAACTTCAGCTGCAGAATACAGAGAATATGATTATAAAACAGGAATGTACAAAGTAATTAGTTTCTTCAATGTGGTTTCTTCATTCACAAAAAACCTATTGGGAAAAAAAAGAGTGCCCTCTAGTGAAACAACCTTAGAATTGCAACTAAACCTATGAAATCCACCTTCAGAAATGTAGGTAAAATCATTGTTTTTAGGGCAGTTTTATATATTAATTGAAAATTCTTACTTCCTTTTTTTGTAACAAAAATGTTACCATGTAAATATGATTTTTATTTACATTTTATTAACAAGAAGTTTTGTAATAAGTAAACATTTATTATCAGTATCATTTAAAAAAATTCTAAAATTCTAAATTTGTTCCTATGCAAGATTTTATGCTTTTCTTTATTTTTACATTTGGTAATTAATTGCATAATTACCAAAATAAGAGTCTCTTTACTAAAGTTACTTAAGCATTAATAAACAAAGGGTCTCTTTATTAACAGTCCTGATATTGTTAATTATTAAGTGGACCAAGGGCCAAGAGGAGGGCTGGGGGGTGTCTGCTTAGTAATGCTTTACTTAATATTAATATTATTAAGCAGTTGTTAATACTTTCTTTAATAGTTTATTAATGCTTAATAATGCACTAACGTTAAGTGTTACTTTTGCATTTATTAACAACTTGTTTCTCTCTCTGGAGGCTGTAGGACTGTATAGACAGAAAATCTCAGGTACCACAAACCAAAGTTTTTCTCTAGAGTCTGACATCGATGATGATGTCAAGATCTCAGAAACCTTTAAGGAAATTTTAAACTCAGCAGTGGATCACTTTACAAATAAAGTAATTATGTACACCAATAACACAGAAGAGCAAAACACATCTAAACAAAAACTGCAAGCCAAATTAATTTGTGAACTCAAATTCCCTTGCCTTAAGTGTTGCAATTCATTTTTAAATCATTTATAAGCTTCATTTGATATAAGAACGTATTATTTTTTATTATTATTATTATTATTGAATGTTTCTAACACTAGACCGTCTGGTTTAGAGAGAAAATGTAAGGTGTTTTTATATGACGTTATAATGAACGGTGTGACGTTTGTGTTTTTTCCGTGCACACAGAGATTAAAGGAATTACTCTTGGGTGTAATAGCGGTAAAACGATGCTCAGTTGACAAATTCTTCATTATCATTAAATAAAACGTTTTTTAAAAAGTCGATAATACCACTCGGGAAACTCTAAGATGGTTTCGCTATTTTATTTGAAGATGATTAAAATCTGTATTGTGGCACCAACGGGAACATCCAGCCCTAAACTAAATAAAAACATAAGTCAAACTCAGGTGGATCATAGTAATCCTCACAAAAGTGCTGCTGAAAGCTGGAAGGCTACCTGCAGGAGGAAAAATCTGTAAAACCACCTGAAAAGAGGAGAAAGATGGATGGTAACTGTGTGTTTGGAGGTGTGACAGATGTTCCTCTCATGCACTTCAGCACTTTAAGTGTGGCGACATAAGAAACCAGCCAGATGCACCATGGTCCTGCAGCGTGCTGATCTATCTGTGAAGAGTCATGCAGATTAGACCTGCAAGACTAAAATGGCTGCCATCCTGACCTGTTGTGCAGTTTCCCCTGATGACCACCAGAGAGCACTCATGACCCTTACAGGTCAACACTTGGTAGGCATCACTGAGATGAACATCTACACATTCTATCCACACTGGGAAACACGTCCCAATATCAGAAAGGTCCTCACAAAGGTTTTTAAGAGTCGTTGTCTTTTCTGAAGCATAAATGCTCTAAATGACGCTTTCATTCTTTACATCTGCACTTCATTAAAGGTACAATATGTAAGAATTTTATAGTGAAATAATCACAAAACAGTCTAATGCATCAGCAATGTTGGAAGGAAGGCTATAAATGAAACAGATTTCCTTCTCAGTCAGCTGGTGGTTTTAAGGTTTTCTCCTCACAAAATGGCGAAAACGTTATATGTACCCTGGGGGGGTGGGGGGGCATCACAGGAACTAATTGTGAAACACTGCCATATTTTTAAAATCATTGGGTCCAATCAGAGCATTTACATAGTGGTTCAGTTCGGATCTGGATGCAGAACCCTGGAAACGTTCCACATGGAGTCTATTTTTTCCGAACACCGCATGCGGATTATCATTAAGTTAAAGAAATGACGAAAGCCAGACAGGAAGTGAGACTTGTTTCAGCAAGATGCATTCGGCTTATTTAACAATAAAACCAGTTTGTGTTTTACTCTGATTGGACTCAATGATTTTTGATTTATATGCGGCAGTGTCTCTCAATTATTTTCTGTGATGCCCCCCCTAGGGTACATATAACTTTTGCCCCGCAAAATGTGCATGAAATGATGACGGGGATATCAGTTGACAGTGTATGATAGTTCACATTATTTTTAAATATACTGACTCAAATGTCTAATCATTTGGTGCTCTTGTGGGTTCAGATAGCCAGAGACCTTCAGCACACGAACTGCAGTCAGTGTGAATGGCAGTCCATCTGGAAGCACCTGGACTACATGTGAAACAGGCTTAAATATCGGGTAAAGAAGGCAGGAGGCTAATGCTGAGCTAACGTTGAGCTAACAATGCTAATAATGAATTTAGGAGCAAATAGTCAGCTCTAAAAACATCTCAAGCTACTTTTTCCAATAGCCAACAACTCGATATTACAGTGAAATGCATTTATTTACTCATCGACTTACTGTGTATGACTCGTCTTCGCTCTTCATCTAGAATCTTCTGGTGCTTCATGGCAACAGGTGAGAAAGTAACTCGTTTAGTTTGGAAGGTAGGCTGCAGTAACCACATTTGACCACAGGATGTCCTCCTCATGTCATTTTTAGATAATGCACCTTTAACGCTCTTGCATTTGAAATTTAAGCTGATGCCTAAAAAAGCCAAAAACAAAAGAAGACGTCAAAAAACCCAAAAATCATTAGTTTAAGTCTGGCGTATTATCTCAACACGGCTGAAATGGATGCCAAATATATTAATGTTCAAATTAGAAATCTCATTCTCAGTTTTCTTGTATTTTTCATTTTTTGCTTTACTGTTGTGAATTGAACAAGATAAAAAAAATGGAGTGAGACAGGAAACAACAAACTGAGGCACTGTCTAGTCTTTTGTAGTAAATGAGAAGCTAACCTGAAAACTCTTGATTTGGTTCTTCTTCATTTCACCATCTAAAATTTAGATAGTGACCAAAAGAGTGAGATCCTGAGCAGCTGAACTGATCTTGCTCTGTAGGCTGGATGGGTTCAACCTTAGAGTAAAGGTGAGGGGATCCATTATCCTGGAGGAGCTTGGAGTAGAACTGCAGCGTCTACCCACCAAAGAAATGTCACACAAGGTGGTTGGACATCTGACCAGAACGACTCTTGGTTGCCTCCCTTTGGAGGTCAACAGGTCATATTCCAGTAGATTATGATTCCAGGACAGACCCAGAAGTTGCAGTTTATAGAACAATTTAGGGTCACCTAGAAGCAGCTGGGGAGTTTTTCCTTGAAGAAAGATGTTATAGTTTCTCTCCTGGATATGTTGTTTTCATTTGAGCACAGACCTTAAAGACTGAGTTCACTGAGGAATCATTTTTTTACTTGTTTTGTTGAAATATGATTGCTCACTCTGAGTTTCACATGCAGACTAAACGTGAAAATAGACTTCTACCTCTATTTCCCGTATTAGCCGACCAAAAATAGATGGGAAAACGCTCAAATTAGAAAAGCCAGTCAGATCTATGTCACGCTGAAAATTAGCATTCTTGGGCCCAATCCCAACACTCGCACTTCCACCCTTCAATTATGGCCAGGGGTGCGAGTGCATATGGTGTCCCGATTCTCAAGTGCGGACCTTGACCACGCCCCTTTTGCCCCCTTGAGCCGCGCTTCGCCCAAGTCTGCATTGATGCGGACTTCAGGCGAGGGTATTACCCACAATCCATTGCTGCGTGGGAATTTTGAGAAGGCGGAGCAATGACTCAAGTGCTTTTTCTGAAAACATGTATTTTCAAATGAAAGAAGTTAATTTTAAGACAATTAATGATATTTATTCATGCTCTGAATGTTTTAGACTAAGATTTAATGTGGACAGCCATGAATTTAAATTTGGTCAAATAATTGTTTGTCTGAAAGTTGTTGATAAAGATTTTTTAAAAAGTAGCACAAATAGCAATCGGCACCCGGCATGCGTTTCGGTCGATGATGCAATGCTCCCTGTCCCAATTCGGCACACTTGTGTACTATGCACTCGAAGCCTTACTGCGCACCTCCTCTAAGTGCACTTCACTGAAGGGCGCAGGGTGCAGTGCGAGTAATGGGATTGGGCCATGGACTCACCCATCTTGGCTATTGGTTTAGCATCCAGGAAAGAAAGTACATCTCAGCTAGTAGAAGCTAACTGTTAGCATTAGCAACTCCACCACACAGCAGAACTCCTCCAGGCTTGTGTTATTTGTGGAGATAAAACATCAACGTTGCAGAGCAAACAGAGTCAGTGGTAGAGTCGTGTTGCTGTTAGCCAATCAGAGGAGAGATGTCCACATATCAGGAAATCGTGCTGTTGTTCTGCTCCCTCCCCTCTGGATAACTTGTACTTCCTGAAACAGGAGCGTAAGACCTTTTTTCATACAGAGATCAACTCACAAGGCATTCATTTATACTAAAGACCACTGTAGATGGATTGAAAAAAAAAAGAGTGAACTTCGTCTCTAAGATTTTGAAATTCAGGATATTGTTGCTTTGGGATTAGCTGATTGGATAAATGCATAAGAGTCCAAGTTCTTGAAGGATTTTTCAATGACTTTGCCAGTTTGCAGCAGTCTGAGCTCTTTGCTCATGCTAAAGTGGCTGCTAGTCTTTTTCTTGTTTTCTAACCTCAACTTGATGTGACGATTTGCATGCAGATAACTTTTTGACGTGCTTACTGATATTGTTACCAAGAGCTGTCAGTAACACAAAACAGTCTGTTCTTGAGTGAGAATGATCAATAACAGCCAGGAGCAGTTTTTAAACAGCTGTCAGTCACTGCCACATCCACCGTTGCCATGGTTCCTTGCTTGTAATAACCTGTCACAACCTGTAAGTAGCTTTTTCATGTGTTCACGTGTGATTTAAAACCCATACAAAAAGAAAATCAGAAATCAGAGGTTCTTCAATGGTCCGTTTATATTTTTGGAGCAGTTGCAATCTGTTTGAGGCAATAGAAAGATTCACAATTGTCCTTTTAAAACACATTTGGTCTAGCAACAAAAAAAGGTCACTGACGTTATATCTCCATACAGGTCTTATAGTCAGGTTTTCTGCCTAAGGATCACAAAGACGTACATAATGTTGTCAGTTTCCAGATGCATACTAACAAATACAGTACATCTGTTTCTTTTCTTTTCTTTTTTAAATCCAGTGTGTGTTTGTGGGGAACACTTGCATCATGAGTCGCTGTTCAAGCGTTGGAAGATGACCCCCTAAGACTTCTAAAACAGCAGTGGGTAGGCAGGGCCAGGGTCTGTTGTCATCCTTAAACACTTATGCATTCACGGGTGCAAGTTTAGCCATTTTATTTTATTTATTTGTTTACTTTTAGACACGATGAGGTCGTGACCTCCCACCTGATATTGTGGTAACACAAATATTCTGCACACTGTTAAAATACAGACGTGTTGGTAATACTTCTCCTGGATGTAGCACCTTTTGGGACTGACAACGCGGGTCCCCGGGCCCTGGTCTATTCTACTCCACATAGCAACAACATTACTACACAAAGTTGACGATTCAGTGTGTTGACCAGAAAAGAAGATGTGAACAAAATGCCTACATGTAGCTGTATTTTTTTTTGTATTTTTTAATACCAGTCTTTAACCCCATAATGTTGCTGCTATTAGTGACATCCACATCTGCACATAAAAAGTATATATTTATATTTATATAATATATATCCATACTCTATTAACAGATTTGTCTACCATGAAGTTAGGATTGCCACCCATCTCTCAGAAAAGTGTTTCGATTTTTTTCGTACTTCAAACATTGATTATTTTACAACACAGAAATCTACTGATTTTGTACAACGTTCAAGCAAGTTAAGCCCCGCCCATTTTTGCTGCCCCTTGGGGTTTTCTTTCTCCAGTTTTTGCCCCTCTTTTTAAAAAAAGTTCATCCTAGTGTTCACTTATTCTCAGTAAAACACAAAAAAAAAAATCAACGCATGTACAAACTGGCATCAAGGATGTTCAGCTGAAACCTTCAGCTCAATTTGGACCCTTTTAGAACGCACCCTAAACATCCCCTCTATTTAGCTGAGGGGGAAGAAACGCTTGTTTGGCACGGTTATTTACACAATGAGGGGCAGGTCACTAGAAGGAAGGGCTCCCTCTGAACAAAAAGAGGATTTGTGACGGTAATACAAAAAAGATAAGTACCAAAACATGTAAGCGAGCCTAGAAAAGTAAAGCAAGCGGAGCAGAAGGTGCTGCTCGTGTTTAAACCTCTCGGTAGACGCTCTGGCAGCCGGTACCATCGACAATATGGGAGCACCGCGACCCGGCGTTTCACATCCAGTGTTTCACATTAGTAACGTGTGAGTTTTGAGTGCACCGCGCGTGATAATAAATGAGGAGTGTGAGGCGAAAGGCCAGACATGACACTGAAAATAGTGCAATGTACAAGGACACAATGCATCTCTGTGAATGTACACCAAATACTTTACAACCAGGATTTAAAAAAGTAAAAACACAAGAAAAGAAAAGAAGAGAAATAAAAAGTGTTACAAATGATCAAGAAGTCCAGAGGTGTTCTCTGCCCGGAGGAGGATACATCGTGACGAGAAACCAAAGTTTGCGTGATGTACTGCGTGTCCTACGGCTCTGCTTCTTGTGCTTCACATTACTACAAGCCATGTTGCTATACCACATATTTACAGGAATCAACCAGGCATCTCTGACACATTCCGTTTTGCTTCCCTTCGGAGTCCATTTCCCTCTTTCACCATTCCTTATAATCTCGACTTGTTCGGCGATATCGCGCCACCAAGTTTCCTTACCGACAGCCTCGCCATACCCGTCTCTTTACGTTCTTTAGCCAAAAGCCTCCAGGCCCAGATGTCTTTCCTCCGTCTCTCACAGTTTTTGGATCTTGGACTGAACACAGAAACAAAATGTGTCTGTCAGATCGGTTGGTGGTGTGCATGCACATGCGTGGCTGCTCTTCTGGTCTGTTTTTGCCTCCTCTTGCTCCTTCCTCTTACGTCTCTGAGGAGGCTTATGTCCCGTCCACGTGTCTCTGTTTCTTGTGCTCCGTCCTTCCTCTGTCCTGTTATCTATAATGCTACTCAGAAACTACAGGGGAGGATGAGGAGGGTGAGAAACTGTCCTCTCAGATCTCGTTCCACCCTTCAACTACGCCCATTTTCTGTTTTGTATTCCATCCTCCTCCTCCTCTTCCTCCACCCTTGTGTCCCTTCAGACCCAGGAGTCTGGTGAGGCTGGATAGTGGCTGGTCTCGTAGTTGAGCTCACTGTACGGCCGCGAGGCTGAGTAGAAGTCTACATAGTTCCCGGTGGACTTGAGGCCCTGCAGGTGCATATTGAGGTCCCCCTGTGGGGGCCGGCCTCCTGCATGAACCTGGTTCTCGTAGAAGGCCTGATCCTCGTAGTTGCCATTGTCGGTCGGGGGAGGGTTTTGGAAAGGAGGGTAGGGCTCCGACTGTAAGCCTTGAGAAGAGATCTGGAAGGGAAGGAAAAACATTACAGGCATTGTTGATTAGCTGTCTGCAACAAATTAAGCAGTAATTTGAATTAATTGTCCTCTGTGTTGTCTCTCTTTGTGCATCTTTGTCTCTTATTGCAGCTGACCTCTCAGTTTTCCCAGATTCACAGGTCTCATAAAGTCTCATCATTAATAAATCGTACCGTCTGTACTTTGATCGGCCGTTCGTTACTGAATGCTTTTTCTAAAGGGAAGTGTTCCAAAAATGTGCTCCCTTCCAATCAGGATCTATTCAGATGCGAAACGGGAGCAAAAGTGTTCCATTCCGCTGGTCCCGCAAAGTCACAAAATCACGGGAGAACTGCAACACCACGCGTGATTTCAGAAGTCCACGCAGTTTTGCAAAGCAAGGAGAAAAAGACAGCTGCATGTATCCAAGGTCTGTGGTTTATTTTCTGTTCTGTTTACATCAGCTACGGAAGTTTCACAGGAAATTATGTTTGTTTATTTGCACATTTAAAAGTTTCCGGATGTTTTACACTGCTTTTGTGTTTGACTTCCTGTCTGGTCTGATCTAATCTGTGGAGTTTGACGTGTTTTGGAAGCACAGCACGTAAAAAATAGACTCAAAACGTGATGATAGTGTCCCTTTGCTTCTGGGACGCGTCCAAAATGGTGGAAAGGAACCTGTTCACTATAACGGCGGCTAATTGTCGTAAAATACGTTTTGCAGTCGTTTCACAACGCTTTCATATCCGGTGGAAAGGAGGGGTTAGGCTGGGAATAAACCTGATTTTTAACCTCGCTTTGACGCAGGCAGCAGGCTGCGTCTTGTTCAAATACTTGCTGCTGAATTGCAGTACTGGAGGATTCCACTAGGGGGCACAGTGCCAAATTTGTTGAGGACAAACAAAACAAACACGTGGACAAAAGAAAAGATCAGCAGCTGCTTAATTTTGAGATCTTGAGATCAAGACAGAAAAAAAGACAGCAGCTTTATAATATGTTAGACCTCTAAGCCAGAGATGGCGTGACAGCGGCGACAAAGTCCCTACTGGTTACTCGCATATTGCTACTTGTGAACGCGTTCCATTTATTTCAGAGGACGCACACAAACAACACTTCAATCAAATGCAAGTTACGCGAGGCAGCCATGATAAACACATCAAGAGTATTCCAGCTCTTACTCTTTCAGTGAGAAAAACGTTTTCCTGACAATGTTTGATTTTTCCATTTTTCTCCTGAATTCATCATTTTGAGACTTGGTGAACAAACATCTACAGAAGCAGAGGGCTCAGAACAGATTAGATGAGAGGTGGAACCTTTACAAACAACAAATGAACTCCAGATGTGTTTACTAACTGTTTTACTAATCAGGACCTGATTCCTGTTTAATTCATATTCTTTTATACATCCGTTTATGAGGATTGAACAGTCTGATCACAGGATTTATTTAGGATTTTGGCAGCTTTTTGAATGTTTTCCAGTCGTGGAAATAATCCTACTCAGAGTAGAAGGGTTTTTCCAGCTTGACGGCAGCAGGATTTGCTCTCTAAGGTTATTCCTGACATCTTTTTTTTCTTAACTTCATCAGACACATCAAAAAGTTTAACTACTGCTTTACAGAAGTGTTAAACTTTACAGAAGATCGATGCTTTTGATGAGCGGAGCTAAAAACTGCTATATAAACCAATGAGGGTTACTTTAAAGGGAACATCCCTTCTTTTTCTTATCTTTGTCAGTAAATTCCGTTTATCACTAGTACTTAATCCCATACTACAAAGGATTAAAGCTGGAGATAACTATAATTCATCACATAAAGTTTTATATAAAAGCACCTGATTATACTTTAGATCATCAGTAGGAGACACATATGCTCCTCGATGAAGAGTCGAAGATCCGCCAGAGATTTGTCCTGCAGTGATGGAGAAGAGAAATATGATTAAGTCTTGTTCTCAGGAGCTATTCAACACAAAAAGGTGATGATTTCAAGCTTATTGTGTTTAATTGTAACCATTAGATATTATAAAAACACTCATTTGCCAAAAAGTCATAAAAAAACCATCAGATTAGAAGCAAAGGAAGCAGAAAATTCATTGAAGTATTTTCAAACATACAAGCTTGGCTTGTTTGTTTTTAACTGTTTTGAAAAATGAAATTTCAATAATTAAGTCCAAAAAATGTCTTTTTGTCTCGAGCTTCATTTAACAAACACATGAGAGCAGGATCTCTTCTCCCACCTGACCCGAGTGTCTACAACAAATCCTCCCAGAACTCTGACTGACTGGTATTTGTAAAAGATCTGTGACTGTTTTTGCCTTTCCTCCGTCGGCACACAGCCTCTCCTGGGAAAAAAAGAAGAGCGTCTTTGTGACAGACATGCAAAATGGAAATCCTACCCGCCATGGCGTCCTTCCGGGATGTGTGCTCGCCCTTGTTGCCATGGAAACTGGCATTGCCAGTCGACTCGTAGTCTGCCTTTCTCTCCTTCAGCGCCATCATCTCTCTTGGGGATGCGGGAGCACTCGCTGCACACACACACACACACACACACACACACACACACACACACACACACACACACACACACACACACACACACACACACACAGAACATCTTTACCTTCATGAACATTTTATTATCACACAGGAGGAGGGAGAACAAGTATTTGCAACATTCTAAAACCCGGCCGCTCACGGCAGAAAGGTCAGGGCGTGTTGTCGATGTCTGAGCTGTTGTTTTTACTTTCAGCTGACGCTCGGCACTCCGAGGCTTTGCTAAAAGTAATATTTCCTCTACGGTTTGCTCTGTGACTCAGCGGTGAGAGACGTTTGTAGCAAATCTTTACTTTTGGACAAGTGTGTGATTTCAAATATTGAGTCATTCCTTCTGTATTTTTTTAAATAAAACCCTGTGATACGAGGGGATGAGTGCTCTGGTGAGCCACATTGGTGGAAATCCAGCTCTCTCTCAGAACCACGCGGTGCCTTTGAATATACACATCAACAGGTTTTCACATGAAGCAACCAGTCTGCGAGGCTACCTCTGCCTCTCTTCTGTATGTTATAACGTAGTTAGCATTGATCCATGTGCTCTGTAGTGCTCGGTGATAATATCACCAGTCGATTGAAATATCAGTTTTCTGTCAGCTGTTGAAATGAGTTCATTTCTGAAGCTGCACCACACAATAGAGCGTTTCTACCTGAGTGTGAGCCCAGTGGACTACCCGTGTCTGTAAACTGGGAAGTGAAATTAAGAAAAATGTCAAATTTAATTTCAGATTAAGGGGTAAGGTAATGTACCCCATAGACTTAAAGACTTGAACAGAGGGCACCTGCCTAATGTTCAATGGTAACTCGTTCCACAGAGTTGGGGCCATATCAGAGAATGCACGATCCCCCCTTGATCGGTATTTCGATCGGGGGACTACCAAGAGCTCCTGCTCAGCTGAGTGAAGAGACCTAGATGGGACGAGCCTGAGCAAAAGTGCAGAGATGTTAGGAGGAGCACTGCCCTGAAGAGCCTTAAATTTTGCTTGCCTTTTGGAGCCATTTACTTGTTTCTAATTCACTGTTAGCATGGTTAGCTCAATGTTAGCCTCTAGCCTGCCTCACTCGATACTAGAGTAAAACAAAAAGATGCTGTGGCTTCTTAGAGGCACAAGAAATTACTTCTGGGTCGCTCCTGTTTACTGGCTTCGGTTCTTTACAAAACACTTCTGCGTTTTGCCGGCTGCTGTTTAATTACAAATGCGGACAATGCAACGCCGACTCAGCTACCCCGCGGGCTGACAGATTGTAAACAAAGACTACGTGCCTCTTCGGCCTTTTTAAAAGGAGAAAAAGTGAAAACCTCCCGGGCGCCTGAGAATGAAATCTATTTCACTGTAACCTTCCTTCCAACATGATTGAGCCATTAGACATTTTTATGATTATTTCACTGTAAAATTCTTACTTATTGTCCCTCTAAGACTTCAGAGACTCATATTATTCAAAGGCTAAATTTGACAACACAAGGGCGGGAAACTTTCTTAATGGGTCTGGAGCAAGGATTTTACCTGACAGCAGAGTAATTTGTCAGTAGTCGCTGTAGTGTGAAGGTTAAAGCCGTCTTGAGCTATAAAGGAGCGGCGTTCGTTTGACTGGACTCTGCCAGCGGAGAAGAAGGATGGGGGTTAAAGGGAAAGACAGGAGAGGGGGAGGTGCGGACTCACCTGATCGATTGTTGGGGGAAGTCCGCACCGGAGAGATGGAAGGAGTGCGAGAGGAAGAATAAGGTCGCTGTCTGTCTCGCTCTATCGTGGAGGAGGAGCCAACAAAATGGTACTGAGAATATCCATCCTGAGGTACGACGGGAAGAAAAGAGATGAGAGAGGCTTTGTTCACATGGCCAGCAGTCACATTAATTATGAAAAACACCCACATGACGGACACGTTTAGTGTTTTACTCCAGAGCAGGCAGGCTGTACCTTTTTGTAAAGGCTGCGTAGGTCTCTGTACTGCCACATGCTGTTCAGGACTTGCGATGCTGCTTTCACCACTTTGGGATTATGTCTGGGAATTCAGCAGAGAGCAAAAACACACAGCGTAAAGCTTCACCGTACGTCTGGTGTTTGCTGCAGGTTGAGGTTATAAAAGCAGACAGAAGAAGTAAATCATCAGCTCGCTACACCTTCAAACACAGACAGCCGCGCCGTTTCAGTCGCCAGGCGTAAATTGAAATAGGCCAAACATGCTAAATTGTTTTTCTGATTGATTAATTGGCTAACATTTCACCCTGCTTCCTCCATGTTTTGACTCCACTGACTAATGGATGTGAGTTTAATTGGCTCGCATGCCGTTATCGGCATCTGGGAAATTAAACTTTATTTCTCCGAGACATTTTAGTAAATGCTAATGTTTTGAATTCTGGGATGGTGTGGCATGCCAGAGACACAAAGCAGGGAGCCAGTGAGAAATTGTGCATCATCATATAATTTCAAATCTTTGGCTGTTTGGGACCAATTTTGCATCAAATGATGTCTCATGCACGTGTCGTTTGGCTGTTTTGCATCTTCCTCTTAGAGGAACACAACAAAGACTCAAAGCTGACTGAAGTCAAACATCTACATCTCATTCAGATTTGACCACATTTCCATAAATATAATAAACTAAAATAAAATGTCCTGATTATGACGGACGTTTAAATCTAAACCAATAAAGCTTCGTTGGTTGGTAAAGTTGCATCAGTCTCCATCCAGAACTTCCTCCTGCTACATCAGGTTTCATCAGTTTAGTGAATTTAGCCTGTTTTCAACACTGTTTTGAATGAAATCGCAGCAACAATTCCTAAAACAGGTTTCTCCGTAGCTTTTCTCATGAAGTGTTGATGCTTGTTTGGAAGATTGACGTCATTCCTTCTTTGTTTACGCTCTTCTCTAATGAACGTCTTCCCGTTTGGCTTACTTGTCTCCCTTGCTGCGGGCGATGCCGATGAGCTTCTCGATGCCACCGGCGTCCCTCAGGGCTTTGGTGTTCTCCATGTTCTTTGTGATGACCTCATGCAGCGCGCAGCAGATAGCCGTGACGGTGTCGTCCGACATGGTCTTCCCCACCAAGCTGCTGCTGTTGGCGTTTCCTCCTCCCCCACTACTGGTGTTGTTGTTGTTGCTGCCTCCAGGCAAACGGTGCACCAGGTCCCTCATAGCATATTTACCTGTACAGGTGGAGGTAAACATGAGCAGAGGGAAGGGAGAAGAAATTAAAGTTAGAGAAAACTTCAGAAAAATGCTAGAAAATTAAGTTTGAGTTATTCTTTCTGTTTTTATTCAAACATCTATTTCTGTTGTTTCTCAAGAACGTCTCTTCAGTTTGGTTTCATAGGTTTATTATGAGTATAAGGAATATTCAGCATTCAAAATAGAAGCTTTCTGCTCTAAAACCAATAAATAAAAGGTGTTTCCTTTAATTTTAGCAAACATTCTAAAAATTAATATTAGTTTGTGGTTTTGAAAGGTTTTATCTTCCCTGTAGTTCTGCATCCAGTCTCAGTAAAAGCACACATATTCAATTAAAACAGGAAAACCCCTAAAAACTAGATTTTTCAAACATTTAAGGAATTTGATACAGGCTTAAGAAGCATTTAGAAGATTTTCCAGGGACTTCAAACAGAACTTGTTAGCATACTTTAAAAATCTTGAAAAAATGCTGTTTTTTTTAAAGATGTGGTCCACTCGTTTATTCAATGCATTTGCAGTGGTCTCTAGTAAGAATGCATGCATGGGGTGGGGGTTGGCTTAGAGGCACCTGCTTCAGGAAGTACAAGTCAGCTGGAAGAGAAAGGCCCAATCCCAATACTCGCACTTGCACCCTTGCGCCCTTCAATTGCGCGTTCCCGGCCAGGGGAGCGAGTGCGTAGGGTGTCCCAATTCTCAAGTGCGGAAGTTGACCACGCCCCTTTTGCACCCTTAATCCGCACTTCACCCAAGCCTGCAGCGATGCGGACTTGGGTGAAGGGTATTACCCACAATCCATTGCTAAGTTCATTTTAAGACGGTTAATGATATTTATACATGCTCTGAATGTTTATAAATGTGGACAGCAATTAATTTAAATTTAATCAAATAAGTGTTTATTTGTTTGTTTGAAAGCTGTTAATAAAGATTTAAAAAAAAAAAACAGCGACCGGCATCCCAGCATGCGTCACGATCGATGACGTAATGCTCAGTGTCCCAATTCGGCAATTATTTGCACACTTGTGTACTACGCACTCGAAGCCTTACTGCGCACTTCCTCTAAGCCAGTGGTTCTCAATTAGTGGGGCGCGCCCCCCTTGGGGGGCGCGGAGGAGCAGCAGGGGGGGCGCGGCGCACCGCACCTGACCCCCCAACCCCTCCCCCCACCCCACTCGGAGCTTCCCCAACGGAGAGTAAAACAGATTCCACAACACATGCACGGACTGATTTGTGAACACAGAAAAAGTCCAAACATGGATTTTATTTAATGGAGCAGTGCAAATGATCCATAGAAGAGAAATTTAGATTTTTCTTACTTTTTGTTTCATTTATATTTTTTGTCTGGTAGAGTGACGTATAAACAGCCCTGTTGAACATGGTCATGTTAAAAAGATGCCTCATCCTTGTTTCCCTGAGCTGCCCTGCACCACTGTTTGATTTTATTTAAATAAAATATTTTTTTCTGAACATAACTTCCTTTCTTTCTTATATGAGAAATGGAAAGAATCGTTTGTTCGCAGCCAGAGGCAGCATGATCAATTTTCACTTATTTTTAAAATAATAATAAATATTCAATAAAACCGTTAAATATCCATTCTTTTTTCATTAATATTTATCCAACACAAGCTGACCAGAGTGCCCCAGTAACATATAAACAACACAGTTAAACGATTTCACTTGAATTAACATTCCTGCTGCCGCCCGAACGCACATTGTGCTCCGCGTGAACTGGTCACCTGCCTGTGCGCAAATGTCACGTGAGGAGCGCTGAAGAGAAGCGCTGACAGAGGGATTCAGAGGTCTGTCTGGACATCCTGTCAAGTTCTGGAATTAAAAATACAATAACTTTCTGTCTTTTATTTGTGTCTGACGCTCCGCTGCTGCGCTCCATCACCCGTGCTTCTGCGACTTTTCACTGGTGCAGCAGCGAGCGCAGCGCACTCTGCTATGTTTCACAGATCTCTTTGATCTGCTTAAATCGTGAAAAATAAAGCCAGGCAGCAGTTTTTCTGGAGGATTGAGAGGAGATGCAGCTAAAATACAGACAGGACAGGAAAATGGTTGCATAAAAAAAAATAAAACAAAGTGCTTGAAAAGGAAAATGCAGGTAGATTTATCCCACTACACGTTTGTTACTTTATAAAGCAATCACTTATAAACATGTAATATTTATTTATTTGATACAATTCCAGTCACCTTCAAAAATTAGTCCCACACCCAGGGCCGTTTCTAAGCGTTTTGGGGGCCAATTCAAAGTAGCCCCCCCCCCCCCCCCCCCCCCCCCCC